>JBBPLF010000183.1:0-48577 GCA_038089615.1 Aureoboletus auriporus
AATGTGATAGAGCACGGGAACCTCGTGGACTTGCTACTAGCGGTAGGTTATGTCTTCAAGACGGTTCAAAGTTCTCGTTGACCTTTCTTCAAGCATAGAACTTGAACTTGAATGGCGGAACTTCGTGCGCCATCACAAGTCGCAACACTGATAACACTGACAACCGTGCTCTTACTCCCTTCGACCTTGTGAACGAAGACGACCTCACGGTGAGGCCTCATCTTCGCATCATCTTCGTTCTCTAGCACTAATAATGGAGCCAATCAACCAGTACCGACAGGCCACACGCCCAGTCACGCGCATCATCAGCGCGATCCCGACCTGGGGCGCACAAGTACGATGACGGTCTGCAACTCTTGGCTTACCTGAGCAAGTATCCGCACGTAAGACGGGGATTCTACAAGCAACGGGTGTCATTCCGTCCAGCCGCAGCCAATCTCGCTGCTAATCATGCTGGCCCGCAACCTGGCCCGGGCACAGCGCGGACTGCCCCACTGCCGCCCGCTAAGGAAAGCCATAGCTTTCTCCGCGCGTTCGCATCTGCTACTGCGAGAGGAAAGGAGACTCCAAAAGAAAAAGGCACGTACTTCAATGAACTAGTACTTTGAGCGCGCACACTATCCGTCACATCTTTTGGCGCAGGACGACGTCCTCCGGACTCGAGGAAGCGCCCCGGTCCCCGTCCTCGGACCTTTCAGGACGATTAGTCAGCACTGCGATCCCGCGTCGGGATTCCCCGACGGATTCTGTTTACGATTTATACATGGCTGTGCCTGCACGGCATGTAAATATTCTCGATTATAGATACTTATCTGAACCCTAAGTAATCATCATTGCATCCGGATCGAATGTCGATCATCTGGAGGTGGCTGCCATCACCGCCTCCGACGCTGGTTGCGCCTCCACTGCTGATGAGGCCCGCGGTGAGTTTAGCTTTGTCGCGAGCAAAGACGGGAGTAGACAAGCCGACGTAGTGACGACCACCGCGAGTGTAATTAATACGGGTGTGCCTCGTTGCTAGGCGCCCTTCGTAGCCGAAAGTTGGTCTCCTCACTTTCAGGTTCTTACCACTGTAGCTCCCTGGTGTCTCACTCCAGTACGTTTATTTATCCTGCATTTCTGTCCTACCAATAACGCACAAAATTTCATCTCTACGTTCTGGCCAGCCCATATCTAGAGATGACAAAGGATGCCAAGCCAAGATCTTGCTCGAGGCTGCTCCGGTTTTTTGAACGACGCACTTCAGAAGTTGTAATGGCTGGAACCCCTTCGATAGCCAGTCATGCAGAGCAAAGTTGTTCTATATGTCCTCCCATTTCCTATAGCTCGCTCACAGATGTTGCTAGTCCTACTCAATCAGGTCCTCGATCCTGTAAAAATGGATCCGGCTGGACGGAAAGCATGTCTCAAGGGCACACGCCGCAACATCATCGAACCCATTCTCCATTGGGCCAATGACTTATTTTCCCCCACCAACATCCACTGGCTTTATGGTGACGCTGGCTTTGGCAAGAGCGCCATAGCCCAGTCTGTCGCCCAAGAAATCCCAAGACACTGTGCTGCATACCTGTTCTTTGATAGGAACGACCCTGCTTCGAGTCATCCTAACCTCGTCATCCGCACCATCGCGGATCAACTCGCCGTCAACAACTCGACCATCCGAGTGGCTATCCTCGAAGCTATCCAAGAGAATCCCAAGATAGCCACGGAATCCCTTGCCACCCAGTTCACAAAGCTTCTCCACGAGCCTTTGATCGCGTGCCAACGTCAACTTGGTTCTCCTTCCCTCATCATTCTGGATGCTCTCGATGAATGTGGAGACGCCACGACACGTAGGGTCCTCGTGAACATTATAGCCACGAAATTTGCCTCACTTCCTTCCCCGCTCAAATTTTTGATAACCAGTCGTCGCGAATCGGACATCGAAACGCCATTCATGACATCCCCACATGATAATCGCATCAATCGGGTTGAGCTTCTACCATCTACAATGGATGTCATGAAGTTCTTAGAGGTTCGCATGGATAAGATCCGTAAGGCCCGCCCATCGTGTCGGTTACCAATTTACTGGCCTGGACGTCCAACCATGCTCAAATTCTCACGTCATATGGAGGGGGTGTTCATCTTGGCGTCAACGGTGGTATCGTACGTCGAAGAGTCTTATAATCCACAAACGAGCCTCGAGTATCTCCTGGTATCGAACAGTGAAAGCAGCAGAGAAAGGCTGGATAGTCTCTATGCTACTGTTCTGGAGTCGGCCGGCAACTGGAAGGATCCCTGCTTCGTCGATGAGTTCCAAGCCATTGTCGGCGCTGTCGTTGTTGGACAGAAACCAATGACGATCCTGGCCATCGATCAACTTCTGCCTTTGAAATATTCATCATCAACTATCCTCGCATCTCTTCGATTTCTCCTTCGATTCAGTGAAAGGCAACCAATTAGGACCCTCCACGCGTCTATTGGCGATTATCTCACAGACCCCGAGCGTTGTGGGAAAATGCCATGGTTTATCGATATATCGGATCAGCACCGATTGCTCACTGGTTACTGCCTACGCCTCTTGCAGGAGAAATTACGTTTCAACATATGCAATCTTGAGACGTCTCATTTGTTAAATGAGGATGTCCCTGGCATACGTGAACGGATTCAGAAATGCATTCCAGAATCCCTCGCATACGCTTGTCAACATTTCGTGACTCATCTCGATCTCTCGAACGCTACGTCATCCGACTTTGACGGGGTCTCCGATATTGACTCATTCATGCGTTCTCGACTGCTTTTTTGGTTGGAGGCGCTTAGTCTGCTGGGTGAAAACAAGGCAGCCATACCGGCCATGGAACGGCTCAGACAGTGGTATAAGGTTGGTGAATCGCCCTTGTCAACTTTTTTTTTTTGGTAAATATTGACAATGAAATAGAATAGTAACAAGGAGATGGCAGATCTCGCGTATGAGATGGTCAAGTTCATGGCCGTTTTTCGGGTCATCATCTCTCAGAGCACGCCGCACTTGTATATCTCTGCAGTACCAATGTGGCCTCAGAGATCGCATATTCGGCGGATCTACGGTCACAAATTCAGGGAGATAGTTGGAACGAGAAACGGGGGTCTTGATGTCATGCCCGCATTGCAGAGCGTTATGAGAGGGCACACTATTGTGGTCGAATCAGTCGGGTATTCACGTGACGGAAAGCACATCGTCTCCGGGTCTCGCGACGGAACCGTCCGAATTTGGGATGCCGAGACAGGATCTGCCGTAGCTGGGCCCTTCAACGTTCACACTGATTCGGTCACTTCAGTCGGGTTTTCACCTGATGGAAAGCGCGTCGTCTCTGGCTCTTACGACCATACGGTGCGGATTTGGGACGTTGAGACAGAATCTATTGTGGCTGGGCCCTTCAAGCGACACACTGGTGTGGTCACATCAGTCCAATTTTCACCTGATGGAAAGCGCGTCGTCTCTGGGTCTTATGACAAAACAGTACTGATTTGGGATGCCGAGACAGGATCTGCTATAGGTCGGCCCTTCAAACAAACTTCTTCGGTTACATCAGTCGGGTTTTCGCCTGATGGAAAGCGCGTCGTCTCCGGGTCTGGCGATAATACAGTACGGATTTGGGACGCTAAGAGAGGATCTGTTATAGCTGGACCCTTCGAGGGTCACACTGATTCGGTCACATCAGTCGCGTTTTCGCCTGATGGAAAGCACGTCATCTCCGGGTCTGAAGACAATACAATACGAATTTGGGGTGCCGAGACTGGATCTGCCGTAGCTGGGCCCTTCAATGGACACACTGATAAGGTCACATCAGTCGGGTTTTCACCTGATGGAAAACGCGTTGTCTCTGGGTCTTTCGACAGAACACTGCGCATTTGGGATGCTGAGACAGGTTCTGTTGTAGCTGGGCCTTTCGAGGGCCATCCTTCTTGGGTCACATCAGTCGGGTTTTCACCTGATGGAAAGCGCGTTGTCTCCGGATCTTACGACAATACAGTGCGGATTTGGGACGCGGAGGCGGGACCTGTCGCAGCTGGGAGTACTGGGCCCTTCACCGGCCACACTGATCCGGTCAACTCAGTCGGATTTTCACCTGATGGAAAACACGTCGTCTCTGGGTCCCACGACCAAACGGTGCGAATTTGGGATGCCGAGACAGGGTCTGTGGTAGCTGGACCCTTCAACGGACACACTGCTTGGGTCACATCGGTTGGGTTTTCACCTAATGGAAAGCGCGTCGTCTCTGGGGCTCAAGATTGTACTGTGTGGATTTGGGATGCCGACACAGGGTCTGCCATAGCTGGGCCTTTGAACGGACACACTTCTGTTGTCCAATCTGTCGGCTTTTCACCTGATGGAAAGCGCGTCGTCTCCGGGTCTTGGGACAGGACAGTACGGATTTGGGATACCGAAACAGGATCCGTCGTCGCTGGGCCCTTCAAACGACACACTTCTTCGGTTAACTCAGTCAGCTTTTCACCTGATGGCAACCGCGTCGTCTCCGGGTCTGACGACAATACGGTGCGAGTTTATGATGCCGAGACAGGTTCTGTCGTAGCTGGGCCCTTCATTGGACACACTTCTAGTGTCGAATCTGTTGCGTTCTCATCCGACGGAAAACGCGTCGTCTCCGGGTCTCGGGACATGACAGTGCGAATTTGGGATTCCAAGACAGGATCTGCCGTAGCTGGGCCCTTCAACGGACATACTCATTGGGTCACATCCGTCGGGTTTTCACCTCACGGAAATCACGTCATCTCCGGGTCTGTAGACAAAACAATACGAATTTGGGATGCCGAGACAGGATCCGTCGTAGCTGGGCCCTTCACCGGACACACTGAGCAGGTCTCATCTGCCGGGTTCTCACCCAATGGAAAGCGCGTGGTCTCCGGGTCTTCCGACCATACAGTGCGAATTTGGGATGTCGAGTCAGCATCTGTCGTATCTGGTTCATTTGATAACCATGGCCCTCATGATTCGGTGTCCTTGTTGCACTACTTCAATTCTCAGCATGCTTATCGTGTTGCATGTACATGGAGACTCGACGAGGATGGCTGGCTGCGAAGTTCATCCGGTGCCCTCATCCTTTGGATTCCACACTACTACCATTCGTCTTCTCTTCGCTTACCTCCAACATTAGTGATTATTGGCGTTCAGACTCTGATTCAACTTGATCTCAATTTTGTTCATGGGGAACGATGGACGGAGTGCTTTGACTATGGACACTAGTACGGTCGTTCATGTAATTGAGCATGAGCTTGTAATACCATACATCTTCTGGTCTCCATACTACTGGCATCTACTAATAAGATCTATCTTATTTACCGCTGCCTATCCGCGCTGGAGGACATCCGAATACATGCCAATTGGCGTGCAGTTTGGTTTCTGGGCGGACTTCTGCAGATCATTCCTGTCTGAGTGAGCCTGAGCTTGTCCTCTTAAGCATCACGCTATTTCGCGGCGTGGTTGCCCAGCCACCTTCATCATTGTGTATTCTCTGATATTTAGCTATCAGGCCACGAGGTCCAACCTGCCAGTCCTTATTGTAGGACAAGCTTCATCGACATCCCTCCTCGGAGCTCCATTTATTCTCCCACTCCCCCACTGTGATCCCCAACACCGCCTCTGGAGCACCATCAAACGTATGGAATCCCAGCCTTTCATAGAATGAAGCAGCTGCCTTGTTCCGAGGATCCATCCCGAGCCACACACCTTTCAGCCCCTTGTCCTTTAAATGTGTGATCGCCGTCGCGATTAATCGCCTGCCCCACCCCTTCCTTTGATGTGATTTCAAGATATCAACGTGCAAATGTGCGGGCGAGAACGCGACCTGTGCGTCTGACGCGGGTGGAAAGTTCATGATGAACTGGATGTATCGCTGATCGGTTTGTGTGGGTTGGGGCGTGGCAAGGGATCTCTCGGCGTATTTCGCTCTGAGAGGTGGCCACCAGGTGTGCGCGGTCGCGCTCTCGAACGCGCGCGAGTCTAGCGCACCTAGGATATACCCGACGACGGACTCGTCTGAAGTCTCAGATGACTTCTCGACAAGGACGAAGCCCCATACGCAGTCAGGGATGTTGACGTAAGGCAGGGCGTAAACTTCACCGGGAAGTGATGGGTAGTTGTGAACGTCCCTCCCAGACTTGCCGGCCTCGGAGGTCTCCAAGCATATCTTGGAGAGCGCAGGCTCGTCCTCCTTTGTGACGGGACGGATAAAGATTGGCATCAAAGAACAAGGAGAAACGGAATGCTGTGTGAAAAGGACAAGCCAGTTTCGGGAGATACTAGCGACATGGCAGGAACTACTCAAATCTAGTAGGTGGACGACGTTCGGTGCCTCATCTCCCACCCTGACCTCCACCGTTCCCTGTGGGTTCCTCCGCTGGCCCTGAAATCACTAGAGGAGCATGATACATTCAGCACACATCACTGATTTTGGGACGTGACTTACAAAGGACGCCGAGGACGACGACCATGTATATCCAGTACTTTTGCAAGAAACTCTTCTCGGGTACAGGTGCGATCGGTTCACCTTCTGCTGTTAGTGGAGGCGGCGTGCGTAATTCAGGTCTAACAGCAGCATCAGAGAAATAACTCGACAGACAACAAACAAAGGACATACCGAGGTGGTTGACGGGGCGACATGAGTGTCACAGTTGTATTGCGTGCGGGATATGACTTGCGCGTGTCGTCGGGAGGGGGGCACGAGCCGTCATGGGGAACTGGCGAGACAAAGTAGTCGACAGCAAATGGGCGGCCCAAAGGCGAGAAATGAACGGTTAGATGTGCAGAGGTCGATCCGAGCAGGTGACACTGGTCGACATTTCCATGAGAGGGCAAAGTACGTACGTTAGAGACGACTTACTGCGTTTACGACAGAGGTGGGCCAGACGCCGTCTGGGACACCAGGACGTTCGAGTGCGACTTCATACATTGCCCCTTGCATCGTCGGGTCGACTGCCTCGGTAAAATGGGCCATGTCATCGAGGACGGTGTCAGATGGGATGAGTGTTGCAGGAGAGCCAAAGGGAGAAATAGAATGCAAGGGTGGAAGTGCGACGGTCCCGAGTTCAGACCAGGGTGTTATGGGGAGGTTTGGGTGGACGATGCGGTGCTGGACGTGAATTGGTTCAGGCTCGCTCTGTGCAGCGACGAGCGAGACCAGGAGTAGAGTGCCATACAGAGAAAAAGACATCAATGAGGCTCGCCGTCGTGTGACACGTCGAGGGAGGGGGGAACACGTGCCATTAGCCCAAGTTAGCAGTGATAACTTGGCCCGAGTCAGACTCAATTCCGCGCCGCTCTTCATAAAATGCCCACCGTTGCCGTGGACAAGGCCGATCTTTTCGAAAGACTCGGGAGAGAATATAGTGAGTGGATCGCTCGTGTATTTTCGTCACTGATCACCCGTGCTAGCCACGGAAGAGTTTGATGGATTATGCTTCGAGTACGGTCTCGAACTGGATGAGGATGTACGTACCTCTAGTGTCCTTTCAACCAGCGATCTTATGACCTGTCATCGCAGACGACGGAAGATGTAAAGGAGGCGATCAAGAAAGGTCTTCCTGCAGAAAGACCGGTGCGTGAACTACCTGACTATAGCAACATCTCTTGATTTTCACCATTCCCATTCAGCAACTTAAAATCGAGGTACCTGCCAATAGGTTTGTCGTGTCATCTTCCATGTCGAGTTCGACTTGATCAGCCATCTTCCAAGATACGATCTCCTTTGTATAGAAGGCATATCCCGCGCGCTCAAGGTCTTTCTGGGTAAAGCAGAGTCCCCCCAATACAAACTCCTTTATCCCCCAGGTGGAGAAGAAAACATTTTGACAGTTCATGTCCACCCCGACGTGCGTCTTGTATTTACCTCCACGTCATTGGACACACAATTGACCTGGATTTTGAATGCGATCACACCAATGATCAGACCCAACGCGTCCGTCCCCTCTTTGCCTGCGCCATCCTTCGGAATTTGAAGTTTACCCCTCGTTCTTATGCATCTTTCATCGACCTTCAAGACAAGCTCCATCAAAATATTGCGCGGCGACGTTGGTTGGTTGCCATCGGTACACACGACCTCGATACGATCGAACCCCCGTTTAGATACGAGGCCAGAGATCCGGAAGCAATCAAATTCGTTCCGCTCGCGAAGAAAGAGGCATACACCGCCAAAGACCTTATGACGCTTTACGAGGTATTTCCATGTCACAGGCAACATCATTCGAGCTGACCTGATCACTTTGCTTTACAGAGCGACAAGCATCTCGCAAAGTATCTCCCCATCATTCGTGACAAACCCGTCTATCCAATCATATATGACAATCAGGATCGCGTTCTTTCCTTCCCTCCTATCATCAACTCTGAACACAGTAAAATCACACTCAACACACGGAATGTCTTTATAGATGTGACTGCCACGGAGGAGACAAAGCTTCAGATTGTCGTCAATATGGTAGCAACCTTGTTTTCAGAGTATTGCGAAGAGCCTTTCACGTACGTCTTCTTCAGCGTTTTATCCGCCATCATCACATATCATTTATTACAGAATCGAACCATGCAAGATCGTCTTTCCAGATGGATCAACGCGTATCTCACCCAATATCGCACCAAGGACCATCACAACGCGTGCATCTTTTATCAACTCTTGCACATCGCTCTCACTCTCTACCACCTCCATCGCCGATCTCCTCACTCGGATGTCTCTTGTCCCAAGCGTATCCGCCGACTCGGACGAGATCGCCGTCACTATTCCTTGCACTCGCCCGGATATTTTTCATGAAGTGGACATCATAGAAGACGCGGCGGTCGCCTATGGCTTCAACAACCTTCCCGACATCTTCCCGCAAACGAGCACGGTCGCACACCCCTTGCCCATTTCAAAACTAGTGGACGTCATCCGCAAAGAATGGGCATTGGCCGGATGGGTGGAAGGCCTGCCGCTCATCCTCGTACGCGTTGTCGCCTCCCATATCACCCCCCAAAAAAAGACTGACCACGCAACAGTGCTCGCACGAAGAAAACTTTGATTTCATGAACCGTCCCGATCCGGGGAACCTCGCCGTCAAGATCGCCAACCCTAAAACGCTCGAATTCCAAGTCGTACGCACCTCTCTGCTCCCGGGTCTTCTCAAGACCATTCGCGAGAATCGATCTCATCCGCTGCCCCTCCGGCTGTTCGAAGTTTCTGACGTCGTGTTCAAGGATATCACGCAAGAGCGCCAGGCGAGAAACGAGCGACATGCGGCTGCTGTGTGGTGTAACAAGGCCGCTGGATTCGAAGTCGTGCATGGATTGCTGGACAGGGCGATGAAGATGCTAGAGGTGCCAAGGATTGCGAGGGGAGACAAGGACAAGTCACGAGGGTACTATATCGTTGAAGGGGACGGTCCGTCGCGAATCTATCTTTTGGATGCAAGTGTTGACATGTTTCTGGTATAGATCCGGCCTATCTACCTCGTCGTGCTGCGACGATCTATTATCGCTCTGCCCCGATCGCGACTCTCAACAATATGAAAGAGGCAGCTGCGTCCAGAGACATAGTGATAGGTACTTTGGGCGTGCTGCACCCTTCCGTGTTGTCCAAGTTCGAGATCAACTACCCTTGTTCGGCGCTCGAGTTCAACGTAGAAGTGTTTTTGAAGAAGAGGTTATAAACGAGTACCTAGGTCACAAAAAAGAAGGTTATGTATCAATGAATAGATCCCGTGTTGTTGCAGCCAAGGAATGTCCAGTCGCAGCAGCAAAACAGATTTTATAGAATGTCACTAGCAACAAGTCAGTGAGTCCGACACCGAGGACCCAATTAGCGTATACAAAGCGTATAAACAATACAGATAGATAGCCGTCCTCACCCAACCAGAGTAATAATGGGTATATAGTTACAGCAGTCCCGCAGCCCTGAGATCTTCACAAAGTCTTTGTTCCCTTGCAAACGCGTCCCTCGCTCTCCGCGCGCGCTCTGGGTCGGAAAACCATGGCCCTCCATCCTGTTGGGGATCACCAGAATCGGTGGGATTCTCAGGAGGGGGCGCGGCCCCAACCTCGGGTGGTTGGGTTCGGGATGACAAACGGAATATGCCGATGCGTTCAAAAAAGGACTGGGGTCTGCTTTCTTCCTCGTCCGCAATCTCTGACTGTGTTCTGGCGTGACTTCTTGAGGCGGATGAGGAATTGCATGCATGGGAGGCCAGGATGGATCGTTCCCATCGTTTGACGCGCCAGAAACCGAGTGAAGAGGTGAGGAGCAAGAACCAACCGATAGTCATCAAAAAGAACGAGAGCCATTCGGTCGCAACTGGGCCGGTGATAAGCGAGCTCCATTGGGTCTCCCCTTGTCCGGATATGGATTGTGTGGTAGGAGTAGGAGGTGTGCTATTACCAAGCAACGAGGCGTTGTAATAGTAGTCCTCGGCTTCCTTGGTGCTGGCAAACGTGAGGCTAGTGCTGCCTTCCCAAGTGTCTGTACCATCGCCCATGGCTTCGTCGAGCCTGGCACGCAGTGCAAAGCCCCATTGGATCAAAGTGATGCCAAGACCCGCGCGACTCCCAAATTTGGCAGCATGTGTCGAATGCATGACCCAAGTCAAGACGAATCCGACAAACTGGAATGTGGTGCTGACAAGTGCATTCCAGAGGAATGCAAACAAGGTGCCAGTAGGCAAGGAGTCGACAATGACAGAGCCTTGGGTTGGTGGACCAGAAAGGGCATTTGTGTCGTACAGTGTAGAAGGAGGGAGAAGGACGAGCGAAGTATGGTATGGCGGTGCTGCATCCGCCTGCGCGGCGGCATAAGATGGGGGCGCTGCAGAAGCTGATTCTTCCGGAACAATATAAATGCTGTCGCCTGGAATAATAAAAAAAAGTGAGGAAAAAAGAAAGCATTGAGAGTGGGGATGGGGACCGACCTTCCTGCACGCGAGTCCCAGAAGTGGTGGGTTTTGCACTAACATTACTGAACACGCCATCGTTGCCTGTACCTCCGCCCATGACGCGAGTTCTTGGAGACGGTATGGACAGTGTCAACAGAGAGGTAGCACGGCTCCACCAACTGGTGTACGTTTGAGGGCCGACGTTGGGTGTAGAGATAGGTATGATTCCATTGGAGTTTCCGATAGAGTTTGGGAGAGCAAAGGGAGTCACTGGTGGTGGTGAGCCGGGTGGAGGGTGATCCCAGTCAGCGACGGGGGTGTCGAAGTCGTATGTGAGGACGGTGTCTGCTGATGGGCGGGGTGATAAAGAGCGGTTAGGATTGAGGGGGCGAGATTCAGAATCGTCGATGTCGTCGTCGTCATCGGAGTCGTCAAAGGCGGCGTCGAGCTCGGGGTTGGTGTCTGGGTCTGTGCGGGGGTTTGGGATGGGTGCATAGCGAGCAGACATGTCGTGGTGGTCGAGTTGAAGAACAAACTCCGCCACAGTGCCATTCCAAGTACGAGTATTTAATACAGAATCCATCTACTTGGCAAAATATTCAAGTCATGTTTACGCCCATCGGAAATCCTTGCTGTGTCGCTTCCTGTGCTTCAGAAGTTGGTGGGTAGCCAGCGACGATGCCCTGCGGCCCAATGGCCACAGGCAGCCCAACTGGTCCTCCAAATCCGCCAACGGGTCCTCCAACGCTGCCGAGAGTGGCGCCACCGACAACGCCTGCAGGCTTGTTCGCCTCCCTGACCATCCTAGTCACGCGCTCACAGCTCTCCATACGGGCCTGCATCATTCGCTCAAACATTTCGAGTATCTGGACAGTGGGCTCGCGACCCCCAGCACCGAGAACGAGGGGGCCGGTGTGCGACTGGGGCGGCTGAACCGAGGGTGTATGATGGGTGGGCGTCGAAACGTATCGAGGGGTCGATACCCCAGGGGTATGTGGCTGCTGACTGGCTGTCGAAGGAAATTGAAGGGAAGGGTGGAAGAGATACGGGGATGTCAGTGTATTCACCGTGTTGATTGCGGTCGGCGGGTAAAATGATGTAGTGGCATTCGAGGAGGCCGTGGATACTATTGGGTATGGGTGGAGTGTAGCCGAGGTGGAGTGCATTGCACTCTGGGCTGGGACAGAGGCTGGGTTGAGATTCGAGCTCTGCCGGGCACGGTGTTGGGTGTGAGGATGATGCTTGGAGATGCCGCCGCGTGCGACGGTGGGGAGCATGCTGCGTGTGGCAGAGATGCCCTCGAGTCTGAGGTTGAAGGCCTTTTTGCGCTTCAACCATTTCGTGGGAGGGGAAGAAGTGCTTTCCGGGGACTTTGCAGAGTCCGGGGAGGACTGACCGGAAGACGCGGGGTCGTCGTCAAGCTCTGAAGAGTCTGATTTAGAGTCTGGACTGCGGTTGAAGAGGTCCATCTCGAGCTGAGCACGGGTGCGATAGACCCACATGCGCTCCTGGTGGTAAAAGGCGACGAGGGACTCGAGGAGGGATATGGTGCTCTCCACTGGATGCATCCCGATGTTGGGTGGTGACGAGGGCGGGGTTGGGAGAAGTTGGTGGTGGTATTGAGTGTGGAGGGGCGTCGAGTAGTGCGCAGAGAGCATCGCGGTCGGGAACAACGAGGGCACGCGGCAGATCCCGACAACGCGATAAGGATGAAGTACGTCGCACTCCTCAGCGGCGGAAAGGACAGCGCCTTCAACCTCATCCACTGCAACCACAACGACCACACCATCGTCGCCGCCGCCACCCTCTCACCCGAGACAGGTCGCGATGACATTGACTCGTACATGTACCAGACCGTCGGACACGATGCCGTCGCCCTCGTCGCACACGCCCTCGACGTCCCTCTCTACAGACGTGTCATACAGGGCGGGCCGGTAGAGCAAGGCGCAGAGTATGGCCTCACTGCTCCTGGCGGTGGTGGCATCGCCGGAGACGAGACAGAGGACCTCCATGCTTTGCTCTCCGACGTCTTGGTAGATCTACCATCGTTGCTCTTCGCAGCTAATTTTTGTTCCAGGAACACCACCCAGACATCCAGGCCGTCTCCGTTGGCGCCATTCTCTCAAACTACCAACGCGTACGCGTAGAGCATGTGTTGGTGACCCAATCCCTCCTCGTTTCTTTGTTCATCCGTCTGCAGCTGCCGTCGCCTTTCACTCACACCCCTCGCCTACCTCTGGCAACGCAACCAAACTTCTCTTCTCTCTGAAATGATACTCTCCGGCCTGGATGCCATCCTTATCAAAATCGCTGGCGCGGGCCTCACCCCCTCAGACCTCGCTAAATCGCTCCAGTCTATGCAGCCTAAACTCGCTTCTCTTCACCGCCGATTTGGCACACACCCGTGCGGAGAGGGTGGCGAGTACGAGAGCTTTACAACCGACAGTCCGATATTCAAGAGTCGTATCGATATCAAGGTCAAAGAGGTCGTGGTGGTCGACCGAAGTGACGTCGCCCCCGTTGCTTATCTACGAATAAAACATGCCCTACTCGTCAACAAGGACGTCCCTCCAGCAGCTAGTCTCCACCTCAGTGTCCCTCCTTTGCTCGAGCCTCTCTTTCAGACTCTCCGCGTACACATGGAAAATTTCCTTTGTGATGCACCATCGGCAACGGACTCTTTTCATCCATATACAGTACCCGAACTTGGCCCATCCATACGTCGCATTGGTCCATGGATTGCCGTCGGAAACGTCCGTCTTCCGACGTCTCATCCGCGCCCTTTGAGCGTCGGGGAAGAAGTCGCACTTTGCTTTGAAATACTCCAGAGTGCGTACAGGCCCGTCCCCCTCACCCTATCGCCAATATTGTCAACTAGATTTGCTCGCCGAAAATGCACCCGGACATCCAATGCTTCTCCCAACCTCAGCAACCATCACCCTCCTCCTTCCAGACCTCGACGCATCCTATTTTTCTTCTGCTAATGCTGCCTACGCGTCCTTTTTTGGTGCATCTCCGCCGGCAAGAGCTTGCATAGGTGTTGGTGGGGTAGGCGTTTCATTGGATTGCTTGGCATGGGTCGGGGAGTCGAGCAGCCCACTGCACAACAAAAAGATGAGAGGAGAAATTGGACCGAGAAAGGCCCTTCATGTTCAGAGCTTGAGCTACTGGGCACCTGCAAACATCGGTCCCTATTCACAAGCCATCAGTGTACGTGAATCATATCTTTCGTCGTCATCCATCTTGTCTAAACGAGCGTGTTCACAGACACCACCTTATTCATTCATATCAGGCCAGATTGGACTGATACCTTCTTCCCTGACTCTCCCGTCGCCCTCGACACTTGCCCTTGAGACAGCCCTCGCCCTACAACACACGGTACGGATTATTCGCGCAGCACCAAATTCAGGGTTAGGGGATGGCAGCGATGGCGGGTTCGGCGGGAGTGACTCGAGCTTCGACTCTTGCACAGACGATGTTCTAAAACGTGGACGCGGGGAGGGAGGATGGATCCAACTTGCGATATATTATCTTGTCCATCTCGCGGATGTGGACCAGGTTCGGAAGAATGTCGAGTTGGTTGATGGAGTGTGTCATCACGTCTCCCTTGCCTTGATCATGCTCATCTTTCAATGAAAGCTGACACCAACACTCTATGTGGTCCTTTCGTCCCTCCCACGTGACGCTCGCATCGAGAAGCAAGTCCTCGTACACAGCGGCCGATTTGTCGTTGATCCAGAATCACCCGGCGAAGAGGATGAACAAGTAGTCGTCAAATCCCCCGAATTCGTCCAAGGTACGCTCTCTCCCTTCCATTGTCAACGTCCTTGACGCTTCCATACCAAGGTGATATAGCCGTTCAACACCCCGAACACCCTGGCGCCGAAATCCAAATCCACTATGAAATCGCGGGGTTTTCACCGTCTTCAGAGGCCTGCGCCGTCGTTTTCGTACGGGATACCGGGGTCCATGGCTTGCAAGATGCACTCGTCGCACAGACAGCAGTCCAATTGAAGGCTATGCGGGAGTTGAAACCCTTTTTGGAGTGTACCTTGGCTACGAAAGCGTTTGTGAACCGGAATGGGAGCCGTACGTCGCATCCTTGTCCCTTTTTTTTTTCGTGCAGCGCGCTAAATTGTCAACATACAGGCGTTGTTCCTCTCCTGGTAGCCATGTTTGAGAAGGACATGCCCGCGCTGACAATTGTGCCCTCTCGTCATGTTGCTTCGAGGACGGAGAGTCGGTGGGATTGGGCAGTCACACTGATGGCGGTCTAGCGGACACATTTGAACGGTGAGTTCAACGTGAACGTACCGGGTGATGTTCGATCGGACTTGAAGGACACCAACGCGGAATTCTGTAATCGAGGCAAGTAGTGGACAGGAGAACATAGATATGAATAGCATGTATTACAATCGTCGTAGCGGATATATACAATCTGGACTGATGTTGCTCGAGTTGGATAGCGTCTGTCAACCTGATACAAGCACGTGCAGAGGGGCCCCATAGACGATCATTTTCGGCCAATCCCGTATAGAGTCGAGGTGGAGGATTGTAGTATTAAAAAAATGCTCAGCACGTAAATCAGTGGCAAAATTCGACTTACGCAAGGGCCTTCAATTCGTACAAAAAAGAACCTTCATGTAAAAGTCGAGCGCAGATTGCTCTCTGATCCATTTGGTCGATAGCATTCAAGGGGAAGTGGTTGTGAACAGAAAAAATCCTCTACCAGCCCAGAATGCACACATGCACACATGCACACATCACATGGGGTTTCAAAACCAATGCTGAAATCAGAAAGGGTCCCATGTGGTGTTGGTGGTCCTGTCCCTCATTGCCAGTGAACAACTCAGACGTATCAGCAGAACTGGGACGTAGTTCGACGCCAGTTGTCCTGAAAGAACCGGTCCACTTTGAAAAAGCAACAGTCTGCCGGTTACTTGAGAGTCGGAGTAGAAGTATCATAATGAAGAAAGCAAAGTTTTGCCTGGTGGGTTAGGAGTGATTGTTAACAGGGGAGACAGCCGCATTGGCAAGAGAAATGCACACCGATTCCTGGTTGCCCAGTGACAACTACACCACCCGTCCTGGGCCTTTCCTTGTATGACAAAACATGATCGCGAGTGATTTCGTGGTCTTTACGGACAAGAAGAGCGCTTTCAGGATAAAGGAACACATTCAAAGGTTAAATGTACTCCTTTGGTAAATACTTGATGCTGTTCAAGTTGTCAGTTCCCGACAGGCAGTAGGAATGTATTAATGTCATTCCCCCAAAATGTGGCATGGATGCAGTTGTCAGCAACTTGCAGTATCATGATAGTGTGTGCCAGGGTACGAACACCTAACTCAAGAGCTGAGCGCTGAGATTTACGTCGTGGTTTCACTTTTCTTGTTGCATCATATAAACTGCAAGTGACGGACGACTAGACGACAACAAAAGCCAAAGACTAGACTACTTGTGGGAATATTGCGGTACGACGGAAAATGTTGGTGAGAAATGCAAGCATGTGTGTTGTTCGAATATTAGTGTTTTGCTTGTTCCAAGTATACGCTAAATCAAGGCTCATCGACATCCTCCTCTTCCGCCTTCAAGGCATTCAGTGTCCTGATTGAAGCCAGGATCTCCTTCTCCGATTTCGTGGGTGGCACCACCTTTGCAAACGCGGCTCCAAACAGTGTGCATAGCCCACCAAACCGTAATACCCAAGCCACCCCGTTCTTTCCAAAGTAAGTCGTGTGGTCACCGAGGCCACCCGATACTAGGTTCGACAAAATGTCATCAGGATGAGAAGGAAGGGGCTTAGCGGGCGAAGATTCATCTACAACGCGGAAGATGAGGCTTGCCACAACGGCGATCTGTGGGGTACGCGAGGTTCGAGGGGTTCTGGCAAGAGAAACAAAGGATGATACATACGATGAACTGTGGCATGACAATTGCCAGGTTATGGATTCCAAGTATCGTACCCCCCGCCAAAGGTTTGCTTTCTCGCACATTCGATGGTACGCTGTCCCCGTCTGCCTCTGGGTCGCCGGGTTGCAGGAGGGAATCGCGCTCATCAATAGAGCGTCGTGCTGCCCGACGTGAAGTGGCTGTTGTCGACGGACATTCAGCCATCTCTTTGAGGAACTGTGTATCAATGGTCAACATTCAAAATATTCCATGCAACGAGAAGAATACCCACCTCCATGATAATAGCAAAAGGCACCCAACAAGCTACGCTCCAACAGATTCCGACAAGGCTGATCATAGTGATTGCTGCGGGAACCGTAGATATCCAAAACGAAGAAAACATGAGCACTGTAAAAAGCACCATAGCACCCATCCAGATGTCCCTTAGAAGTAGTGGTCTCCGAGGGAGTCGAACTGCTTTCCCTGAAGCAAGTGCCTCTTCGCGCCATCTGCGAAGGTGACTGCGGAGGCGCTGAATGTGTGTCTGTTCATCATCGCCCTCTTCAGGAAGTAGATCGGGATCCCGGCGTGCGAGGTTAGGAAGAACAACACCAGCAGTAACAGCCACTATGAAACGAGTTGATCATTCCACGTAAAAAGAGGGCAAAAATCATACCGATACTATAAAGAAGCATCGCAAATTCACCAGTCCGCGTGGCTATTTCAATGTCAGGTTCTTCGCCTAGCTGATAAGCCATGACTTGACCAACGTAGGTGGTGGAGTAGAAGAGGAAGGGGAACCTAGATGAGGTCATTTACGACGGGACCACCTAACCAGCAGAACAACGCACCAGCCCATGAAAGCAAAGAGTTGCACAAAACAAACTCTCCTGATGGGCTTGGGAAGGGTAATAACAGCTGAATAGATGTTCTCCAACACGTCGTGAAGCTTGTTGTGCCTTGCGCATGTGGGATCAACTTGTGCAAAAGAAAGACGATGGGGAATCCCACCTCGCTTTCTTTCTGTCAACGATCACCTTTTCTTCGTGGAAGAAACATGTGATCCAGACAGTCGCGACGAGGATGATGATGCTCAAAACACAAAACTTGCGAAACTGATCACCGCCCAAGAAGTCCAGAAAGGGAAACTTGGCAAGCGGCAAAAATCCTATTCGCAGCGCGCTGAACACGCTGTGTCATGAAACATTACAAGACCCTGACCCACCAAAACCATATCCAACTATGTTGCCTGCTTGACTCATACGGCTATGCCATGCATTTCCGGCGTTAAGTTGTTCGGGTGGGGTGATGTCCAAAAGAAGGTTACGTAGAGATGCTTGCAAGGCATTGAGCGCAAAATCAAGAACATAGAATGCAAAGACAGCGATCCCAATGGCGACGTTCGTCACCTAAACGAATTATGAGTGCAAGTAAATCCTTGTGCGATGGACGTACTTGCTTCTGCCGCTCGGGGTCCCAGTCACCATCACCACCACCAAACAAGTCCACAAAGAATGCAGCGGTGCCTTGGCAGTATGCAAGCGCAGCCGTGGAGAACACGAGCGCCACGGTCGAAAGAATGACCCAATACCTCCGCCTAAACTTGGAATGAGACGAGTCAGAGATAGCGCCTGGAACTAAGATTATCCTCTGGTCACACAAGGAAGGAATCGATGTACCAATCAGTGGTTGAGCGATCAAGCCGCTGATAGGGCCAGCAAGCCAAACGAGACTCGTTACTTGCTCAGATATGCCGAGGGATAACAGGAAGGGTGTGCCGTATCTATGGGCACAAATGACATTGAAGACACGCCTCACACATGATACCCGTCGATGAGACGTACCCTAGCTCCACGGTCCACGCGACTTGGGCTCCTGCCATGGATATGCTGAGAGTTATGAGGTTCCATGTGGTCAAGAGGTGTCGCGGGTGTTCGGATGGAGCCGTCGCGCGCTTGCCGGCGTCGTCCGTGCTACGATATTCGATGGAGGGTTGGGGGGGCTGCTCAAGCCCCAGGCCAGAAGTAGTACGTTGCCTGTTTCGCGCAGCAGGCCATGCAATTTGTGAGGTCGGGTCGGGGTCGGGGTCGACGTTGTAGGGGATAGCCATCGGGGGAGGCCGTGTAGAGGTGTCAAAGGAGGGACATACTGACGTTTAGTTTCAACATGCCTTTTCAAGTCATCTCATTCTTCGGCATTCTCCGACTACACTACTCAAACATAATGAATGTCCAACTACCTACGTACAAGTACGGTACAACAGTTGCTCAACTACAGGAAAAAAAAAACGGCAACTCATCCTCGAATAGATGTCGTCGAAGATCCTCTTCGATGACCACTATGTCCATGCTCCGGAGGTAGCGGTGGGGTCGGTTTCGACAGTAGATTAAAAGGCAGGCGGCGTGTAATAGCAGCTGCAGCCGAGGACGATGCACTCCGATTGCTCTTTCTCGGTGGTTCTGGGAAGTGTGCATATTGCATGGGCGGACCAGTATATAGCTCTGGCTCTTCAACCAGTCTCTCCTCGTAACGTGGGCAGTCAGATGAAGCTGCCCTGGAGACTATGGGTGTAGGAGAAAGACGGGGCTGCCCAGGACGCGTGCTACTGGGGTTCGTCCCAGCCCTATTCCGAGACGCATCACTTTGTACCGGCTGTGGGGGAATTGGCGAGGGTGATGTTCGTAACTGCGCAGCAGAAAAAGATGGTCGCAGAAGCTTTCGAAGAGCAGTCGTCCCCGTAAGTCCTAGCGAAGAAATATCATCGAGTTCATCTCCGCTAGCAGAGAGTCCTGCTGAATCTAAGGTAGGCCCAGCTTGCGACCTGTTGTCTGTCGAGGACGTTCCTGCACTTCCACTCCGGTTCCGTCGCATGTATTTCTCCATTTCGTCGGCATCCCGTTCTCGCATCCGATTTACAATAGGCGAAAGTGATGTTTGAGGTGGTGGGTTTAAAGACAATGGCTGAGATGGTCCAGGGGAAGGTATGGAAAAGGTACCATTGCTGCTTGTCGATGAAATATTGTCTGGTCTCTGTGGTGGGGAATGCAGAAATTGAGGTGGATGTCTAGGCTGATGAGATGCTGATGAAGATAACGAAGATAGGCTCGCGGCCACGTTGGGCGCAGCTCCGGTAATGTCAAAGTCGCCGCTGTCCGAAGTCGCTGTCGTGCGACTCCCACCAGAGCCGCTTCGCATACGGGCAGCCACACTTTCAAGATCTCTTGGTCTGACGGGAAGATGGACAGCTCGATCTAACACCAGCCCTAGTCCACCTCCCCATTCGTTCCCTCTAGCAGCGGCTTGAGCAAATACCATTCGTCGAGACTTTTTGTTGTTCTCGAATTGTAAACGTGCCGAATCCTGCAATGTATCTCGGGTGCTAAACCTGTGGATAATCATTGGAGCGCTTCCACTGGGGCAAGACAAACACTCACGAGTAAGCGTAATCCGAGGCAGTAAACCCATCGTTGTTACGTGCCGCAAACTGGCAACCTCGCTCAATCAATAATTGGACGATCTGAAGCGTCTGATGAGCGATACGCAGAACGAATGCCAAACTGACACACGTACCGGTAGATGACCCCAAGAGCTGGCACTAACAGTACAACCCATTGGTCCGGCCCTGCCCAAACAAGGAAAACGAAGACTCACTAGTGAAGAGGAGAGTTGCCTTTGTTATCAGCCAAGTCAAAATCAGCTCCCAGATCACACAGCATCTAAAAACAAACCGATGGTGCATAAGAAAATAAGAACCAGAAACTGAAAAGTTCAGAATCCACGCACGCGGACGAGTTCTTCATTCCCTCTTAGAGCTGACATGTGCAATGCAGTTTTCCCCTGAGAATTGGACCAATCAAGGATCCACGTATAGCGGTCGTAGTATAGTCGGGCCATCCTTAGTGCGGCACCCATCTGGTCCACTTGAGACGGACCGGGAGTGTACGGGTTCGGTGGCGGTGGCTTGAAATCGGCAAGAAGCATGAGGATCGTATTATTCTCTGCATCCTATGCGTCAGGGCGTGAGCCGGAAGGCTGAGCGTGAACGGAGCGCAAGATACACACTCGGCTGAGTTCCTCATCATCGTGACCAGCGGCGAGAAGAAACTCGAATGTCTCCTCGTGGCCCAGAACAGCGGCCCACGCGAGAGACGTGTACCGCTTCGCGCCAGGGTCGGGATTGCGCATGTCCGTCCTTTGTATGAGCCTCTTGACGAGGAAGAGATTGTTCTCTGAGAAGGCGCCTGAGTGAGGAATGGCAACGATGAGAGGGAGAACACTTACCCTTGACTGCTCTTCGAAGTCGCGCTGTCGCATCCTTCTCTGCCATGGAGGGGGAAGACGGGAGTGCACTGGAAACTGGAAACGAAGATGGGATAATTGACCGGATCACGTGAGTTATATATATATATTGATTTCATTCATCTCTTCATCTCTATCGCCTAAGCGCTAGTACTTGGTTTAATTCGTCATGCCCAAGGTCGTCTCCCGCTCAGCCGTTTCCTCGTCGACGGATGGTGAATCCAGTCCCTTGTTTCACTTGGCGGGCGCATCGCTGATCGTATCACAGCACAGCCCACGGCGTCAGCAACGGCAGCGCTTAGGGTGTATTGTGAGTCACATCGCCCCATTCCAGTCTAACCTCGACTCATCGTCCAGATTGCATCTGCGGAGAATTCATAGTAGGTTCAACCGCCTCAACGCCGCCCTGTTCTGCCCCCTTAGGATGCCGTTTCTTTTATTCAGCTCGTGACCGAAAAAAGTCTTGCAGAGCTCCCGAAGCGTCAAACTGATGGGGCTACTATCATACGTTCCCAGGACGATGGTGTAATGAAGGCGGTGGTATTCAAACTGAATGCTAACTCTGTTGAGCCTGTGCTCATTGAAAGGTACGAAGTCACACCCCTCATGACGTGAAATGCTCTTTCTCTTAACTTAATACAGGTCAAATGGCCACGAAAGGCAGTATAGGTTCTCATGTCCTCGCTGCAGCTTGTTGGTTGGATATCAATCTTCTCCCCCGCCCGTCAAATCCGCACCTTATCTTTACATCTTGAGAGGCGCCTTGACACCAGTTCAAGGCCAAGTTCCCAAGGATGCTTTTGATCTTGATGATGTGATGATTTCATCCGATGTTTGACATGCAGTGTCATGCACCGGATTCAAACAATATTCGGGTTGCGAATTTGATTACGTCCAGTATGTTATGATTCAATTTATATGCTACGGGGCGAATTGCAGAGCTACAAGTTACGATTGCCCTGGATGAGGAACGTTAGTGAACCTGAAGGATTAAACTTTTCAACCACACAAAAGGGCTCAGCTACCGTTGTAGAAAAAAACTCACAATGTACAAGTCAAAGACGAGTACATTCATACAGTGCGAATAAAAGTGTCATCACCACCGCAAGGGGAAGGGGGAAAATGGACAGGAAAGGTACTCACGGTTATTCGATGATTCAAGTGTTTCTAGCAAGGTATTGAAGGAAGAAGGGAAAAAAAACGAGTGCCTTATTCTGACAGTTTGCTTGGTCTTGTTTATTTTACAAGGTTGTTTGTACATATATACAAACAACCATTCAGTGAGAAAGAGTTATCTCCCAGCACATTGTAGGCAGCAAATGTTTGTACAAAGGCGTATTGGCCACCAACGGCATCGTCAAAGTCCTCCGCTCCGGGCCTCACGGATATAAGCACGATGGCTCTCTTGAAATCGTTTACACACCGGTCCATTACCGAGGCTCCTTATGGATGGACCTCGCGAGTTCTCTTCCATCGAAGAAATGCGTTCCCATGTACTATTCTGGCAATGCCAAATTTGAGAAGGATTTATCACTATATCGGGCTTTATTGGCCCACCACTTGGCACTAGTACTAGTACTAGTGTCTCCGCCTCATGGCGGAGATCCAGCGATCGGACTTGTCGAGTGGGTTAGTACTTGATGTCGCCACGCCGTCACCATCGGTTCTGTTTCTCCCGGTTGCGTCGGGCTGATCGGTGGCATGTGATCCTTTTAGATGTCCACCTGGTTGGAAATTATCACCCGGGAGAGGATGGTCCGGCGTACAGTACCCCGAATATTGATGATGCAAGCGCCAAAGATGTCAAGTACCTGCCATCCCGGAAATTATCCCCGTTCATCCGCTATTTACTTCCGTGGTTTAAATTAGCTTCAAGCCAAGGAATTCGTTCAGCCTTTGCTAGGCATGACACATTCATTCAGATAAGGTATAACGCATTAATGACACAACACTTCCAGCTTGATTTATGTCGATAAACGTAATGCAGAAACGGAGTAAAGATGACAGGAGACAACAAGTCTGCGTGACGATTAGAAGAGCATGATGTTACCAAGTAGAGGAGATGATGGAGAAGTGGGCTGAGATGCACTTGACGAGGAAGGTTCGGCTGGCACTGTGTTCGCAGACAGGCCTATCGAGCTTGGGGAAGTCACTGTGCGCGAGGGGAGAGGAGCGCTCGTCGATGGTGATGTGTTCGGAAAGAAGGCAGCGCGCAAGGCATGAGTGAGATCGTGTTCAGAGGTATCACCATGTGCGTCGAACAAGTTGACACCACCCATTCCCATATCTTGAACCCAAGCTGCCTTTATGCCGAGAGAAACGTTGTCATCGTATGGGATTACCTGATCAGACTCGTCCGAATGAAGGTAGGGGGTTGCAGAGCAGTTGTCCCATCGACGATTAAAGCCTCCAGAGCCTTGGAACGATCCGTCCGGATCCTGGACAAGAATTCCCTGAGCTATCAGCGAGTTGAACTGGATTTGGCCACTGCCGTCTTCAGAATAAGCGCGAGCTGGGGAACGTTCGGAGAGGCTCGGAGCGTTTGAATCGACAATGTAACCGTACGCGGGGACACCGAGGACAATCTTGGAAGGAGAAAAGCCGGCCGAGGTCCAAGCATTGTAAGCGCTCACAGCGTTCTCATTGGGCTGGGAGGAGTTGTGGCAGCCGTCAGAGAGGGGTGCATTTGGCCCAGGGGGTTGACGGGCTGGAGAAAGAGAGAAAGTGGAGGAAGTCATGATGTGAAGAATAAACATACTTTCATAAACGTCGTAGTTCATGAGAGTAACCCAGTCAAGAACGTCGGAGAAAGAGGACACATCTTTCATTGGTTGACCGTCTGGACCGGCAAATGTGGAGTCTGACACGGCAGCGGATATCA
This sequence comes from Aureoboletus auriporus, assembly GCA_038089615.1. Taxonomy (NCBI): domain Eukaryota; kingdom Fungi; phylum Basidiomycota; class Agaricomycetes; order Boletales; family Boletaceae; genus Aureoboletus; species Aureoboletus auriporus. The sequence goes on from JBBPLF010000183.1 coordinate 23,937, forward strand.
TGGCACCTAAAGGAAGCTTTCGACGCAGATCTTTGAATAGCTGAAGCATGTTGGCAGAGTCGACCGCGCTTTCCCCGTTGCCCTTCTGGCCAAGTTGACCGGGGTACTCCCAGTCGATATCGATGCCGTCAAGATTGTACTGATTGTAGACGTTGAGGATGCTGTTGGTAAAGATGTCCCTGTTCTGTGGGGTTGCGACTGCAGTTGAAAAGTACCTGCTAGGAATGAGGGGGTGAGACGGGAAAAAGGATGAGACTGGCCTGCTTCCGGTCCAGCCGCCGACGCTGAGCATGACGAGGGATGAATCGGCATGTGCAGCAGGGACAAGCTTTGCAAGCAAGTCGGGAGCCTGATCGGAGTCCCAGGTTAACTGGAAGTTGTGGTCAGGGAGAGCGAAAGCAAAGATGGTGACGTCAAAGAGGGAACAATCAAAGGATGTTGGGGGAGCCCAGTCTGCATAATATGTCATGATACGGGGACGACCGAGAGTTCTGGAAGGGAAAGCGAGGGTGTGTGACGAAGGAAGGGCGAATGAAAGGAGGGGCAGGAGGAGCAAGGGGATGAGGAACGACATGGCTAAGAGCAACGAGGATGTGCTGACCGAAGGAGATTAGTAGATTTCGGGCCACCGCCACCCGGACTGATTTAAATAAAGACGGGGGGAGTGCCATCCCTCTGATCTCAATGTCGTTCGCTCCTTGCCCGTCCCCACCTCCTCCTATGCCCTCCCCCGTCCTCGTGCCCACACCACTCCCGTCTCCCCCCCACCGTCATCTCCCCCGGAAGCCGCTCAGCCATGACGCGCTTCACCATGCCGCCACATCGTCCCGGTCTCGCACATTGAAACGCGCACCCTCTCGCCGCCGCTCCCCACCACCGGGCCCGGCCATCCGCTCTCCCCCACCGCCTGTCCCCCCCATCCCAGCCTCTGTGCTCACCACATGCCCCATCCCACACCGTCCGAGAGAGGGTGCGAGCCAGTGCTTTGCCGTGCAACATGCTTGACCAATATTGTATCTACAGTCATCGCTTGATCGTCATCTGCCCCTTAATCAGTCTCGCTTCCATCTAGCTTCGTCCGCGCCACTGCAATATAATAGTATAATCGGTGCCTGAGAATCTACTAGCGATACAAGGCAATATTTATTGTGATTTTGTACACAAACAAAAACCAACATCAAAGTCCCATCCTTTCGGCCAACGTCCGATCTCCTCCCGCATATGGATTGAATCCCCGATTTCTGCGGCCCGCACCACCACCGCCGCCCCCTGTCCCATTGCGCCGCGAGAACCGGTCACGGTCGCGGTCGCGGTCTCGATCCCGCTCTCGGTCTCGATCTCGCACACGCTCCTTCTCGCGTTGCCGTGGTCGTTCCCTCTCTTGGGGCGAACGCGGTCGAGTACGTGGATCCTCGTCCACTTCCATCTTTGCGTTGCCCTTACCAGCACGAGGCGAATGGCTCGGCTCGTGCTTGACCGACGCATGCGTCTTGGACGGCGGAAGCGACACGTTCGACTGTGCTGGTGATGCCTTGGCATCGGAGAGGCGTGGTTTCTTGTGTGCTCTGGGCCCCGTTGGTGGTGGCTTCGAGAGCCCATTCGTAACAGGTACATGTGGTGGCACATGATATGGATCGCGAGACGACGGATGGTGTATTTGCGAATTGATCTGCTTCTGCCGCAGAGAAGAATGGAAGCTTTGATACGACTTGTCCAATTCAGTCCTAAAATCCGGATGGGTAAATCGCCGCGAATACTAGGGTATCACCGATAGCTTACGAGAGGGATGTGATGACTTGATGCGACTCTAAATGAGCGCGGTAAGCATAAGCATACCTCAATACGACAAATCATCACCTCGGAGTGCACTCTCTAGTCTATCCACCACACGCCGCAGCCCCCGTACCTCTTCTTTCAACTTCCCAGTTTCACCGTGCTTCAGCAGCTCGTACAGCTCGTCGTTTTCTTCCTGGAGCAAGCGTACCCGTTGGGTGAGCGCAGCACTGACCGTACTTGAGGATGAGGAACTCGTCGGCGCCGCTTGGTTGACGTGTGGTAGAAGCACAGACAGCAGTGTAGGAGGTAACGTAATAGGCTCCGACGTCGATGGTTGAGGTTGTACAACGAGGAATTGTCGAAGACGTGAAAGCTCGGTCTGTAAGGATTCGGAGAGGCGTCAATGAATCTCCCAAGGAGGCATGGGCGCTCTCCTGTACCCATTGGTCTCACCTTGAGTTCCGCAAGTTGTGCATCTCGCTTTCGAAGCGCACACTCAAGTTCTACCTCCCTTGGTGTGGGTAATTCCATGACCAAGCAGACGGGCGAGTGACGGACGTGCGTGCGCAGAGAGGACAGGACAACGCCGCTGTGTGGTCGGTGGCAAGGCCTAGCGCGACTCTCTGCCGCTTTCAGCTCATGCCGTAAATGGTAGTTACGGTGGCTGTGACAATCTCCACTCAACTTGGTCTCCGAGTCTTGTACTCAAGATGATTTCGTACAGGGAGGAGTCCATGATTTGTTTTACCTAATGTCACGGGCCAGACCAGGCGGTACGTACATTCCCTTCCCCGTCGCACTTCCAAGCTTTGCAGGAGTGACATCATCTCACGTGTTCGCCGCCGATCAACACCACTGATCGAGAGCCCCCGGGCCAGTATAAAATGCTTAGTCGTCCTATTTATCCCATATCCTGGAATCCACCATGTCCAAGAGACCTCGCAGCCCAGCCCCCAGCCCCTCTCCGGCCCACATGTCCAAGAAGGAGAAGATTGCCCATCCATTCACGTTCACAAGAATCGCCACCCTAGGCGTTGCAGCCGCGGCACAAGCTAACCCCCCTTTCAAGAGCTTGCTCCTCGAACTACGCAGTGTCGTTCAAACCCCACCGCGCGGCAAGTCGGTGGTCTATTGGATGCGAATGGGCGATTTGCGCAGTAGGTCGGCTCACTCTAGTCGTGTGCGAGTTGTTGAACCATTTACAGTTGTGGACAACAGGGCGCTTGCAGCGGCGTCCAAACAAGCTATCCAGGACAAGTTACCCCTCATAGTACTCTTCTTGCTCAGTCCCCAGGACTATATAGCCCATGATAGGAGTAGCCGCAGAGTCAACTTTGTGTTGCGCAATCTGGCAGAGATCAAGGTAATAGCCTGGCTGTACTATGGGACAAGCTTGCTTACAGATTATAGGAATCCCTTGCAAAACTTGACATTCCTTTGCACATAGTTTCACACTCTCCTCGGCGTAGCATTCCTTCAAAGATTATTTCAATTCTCGAATCTTTCGAATGTACCATGATGTATGCCAACATGGAATACGAAGTAGACGAACTTAGGCGTGATTTGGAAGTCCTCGCCATTTCGAAGGACAAGAATATTCGGCCACATTTATATCATGACAGGTGTATCATTGAGCCTGGCATCATCAAAACAAAAGACGGAAGGGCTCACACGGTACGAGTGCATCATTCTCCCTAAGCTAATGCGTCTTACATTGTGCAGGTTTATTCTCCTTACCAAAAAATTTGGATTGCGAAGCTTAACGAGAAGATTGATACATACCTCGAAGAATCTCCTCTACCAGACGCTAATCCCATTTCTGTCCGACAAAACCCGATTTTTGGCAAGCTGTTTGACACACAGATACCCCATTCCGTTGAAGGCTTTGAACTAGACCCTGCGGATAGAGAAACAATGATCAATGTTTGGCCAGCAGGATCGGCTGCCGCCCAGGAGGTAGGTTTCAACTCGCATCTTCCCCCAATGTTATCTCATTTGTGGTATCCAGATACTCTCGCGTTTTCTCAACACTAAAGCAAGGTCGTTGCAATTAGGTACAGCGAATCCATTGGCGGATGGCGCAGAAACATCCAATAGACAAGGTCGCATCTCCGTGTATGCAGACAAAAGGGACAATGGTGATCAAGATACGACTTCCAGGCTCAGTCCCTATCTATCTGCGGGAGTCATATCGCCACGGGAATGTATTCGTGCGACGACGACTCTCGCTGGATGGAAGACGGTGGACGCTAGCCGAGCTACGGGAACGGGTCGCTGGGTCCAAGAATTTGGTATGTGCTGTTTCATGGTGTTGAAAAACATAACTGATCATATGTAATTTAGCCTGGCGAGACTTTTATACGAATGTATTGGCAAATTTTCCTCGGGTATCGATGGGGCGACCATTCCAGGAGAAATGGGCCAACATGGAGTGGGAAGTCAATGAAGACCATCTTTGTGCATGGAAACAGGGGAAGACTGGTGTCCCTATCGTCGACGCCGCTATGCGGCAAATGAACACAATGGGTGATTTAGCTAGGGATCTTCTCTTAAACATGCCTCACGCGTTCTGCAGGTTGGATGCACAATCGAATGCGAATGATTGTCGCGATGTTCCTGTCCAAGGATCTGATGTTAGATTGGCGACTGGGGGAGCAGGTGAGCTTCTCTATCCATTCTAGTGCACTCTATATAATTCGCTAACACTTCAAACAGTACTTCATGGAACAACTCATTGATGGCGACCTAGCCAGCAATAATGGCGGATGGCAATGGAGTGCATCCACTGGCGTTGACGCTGCACCCTATTTTCGCATCTTCAACCCGTACACACAGAGTTCAAAGGCAGATCCGACGGGTGATTACATCCGGATGTATGTCCCTGAATTAAAGAGCCTTCGAGGATCAGGTACTAGTGGCGATTTTCCGTCTCTCAAGTACATTGGCTCACCACATGGCATAGAACTCTACAACCCGCCTGCAAAGATCGCGGATAAACTAGGATATCCGAGACCCATAGTTCAGCACGCGAAAGTCAGGGCGAGGGCTATCAGAAGGTATAAGAATCCGGGTCAAAAGTGAAAAAAATGTACCGTTCATTAGGTTCATTAGATTGACGTGATCGATTTTGTGGCTGTGTAATCGGTCCTTGGCCATCTATATATCCACAATCATGGACGCAAAGATCAACTCTTTAGCATCGCGCTTGATTGAATCGAACCGTCCGCAAGCGGAGGAAGACGATGACGACGCCATTTTTGCAGAACTGGAAGCAGAGATCGAAAACGCTGATTCGGCTGCATTTAGAGAGCATGGACTCCAACAGCTCAGACTACAGTGCGTAGTGCACTCATTCCTCAGATACCATGCCAAGATATCTATCAGGTCTAACAAGCTGAAAGAGATGCACCAAAACGCGCACGGGTCTTATACCGAGATCACCAACGAGAAGGAAGTTATTCGGATAAGTGCGTGAGTGGCCCTGTCTGGAGGACTCGTTACAAAGACTTGACACATCGTCAGCAACGAACCTCGCTGCGTAATACATTTCTACCACACCAACTTTAAAAGATGTGAAATCATGGACAAGCATCTCGCCGTAAGCAGCACACGGAGGTTCTCAGTGTTTCCGCTGACAATATCCCAGTAGAAGCTAGCGCCAAAGTTTTTCGGCACGCGCTTCATTCGTGTGTTTGTGGAAAGCGTACCGTGGTTGGTCGAACGACTGTCCATTCAGGTGCTTCCGTGTGTGATGTGCTTTGTGGACGGTGTCTCGAAAGATCGGTGGGGTTTCTGCTCGTCATATTGTTTGTTCGATTTATGACGTGTGTTGCCAGTCTTGTCGGGTTCGAAGAGCTTGGGAATAACGATGTGTTCGAAACTGCAGTTCTCGAACTTAGGCTTTCACAGAGCGGTGACTACTTTTTTGCATTGGTGGATCTTATATCAATCTCGAGACAGGCGTTCTGCAAAAGGCTGATAACTCGTTCAATCTCACGTACTCTGTCGGTCATCGTGGGTCAACCAGGGATAACTTGAGAAAGGGAAATGACGACGATGAAGACTTTGATCTCGATGATGATTAGTTTTTTTTTGCTACGTTGTATAATTAGGAGATTTCCTAATAGAGCGAGTTGCGTAGCATTGCAACTTCGTTCTTTCCACCATGAAGCTCGTCGGAAAGTATATCGATAAATTCGGTACAGTAAGTTTGCGAATTTGCGTCCAACTACATGACTTACGGGAACAGGGCCATGTCACCCTTCGTCCTGAAGATGACGAAGATATGTGGCATCTGTACAATCTCATACAAAAAGACGATCTAGTCAGAGCTTCAGCCATTCGGTGCGAAGTCACGCCGAACCTCCTGTTTTGAGATACAATGATGAATGTAGACGAGTGCAGAACGTATCAGCAACTGGTTCTACCGAATCCCATCGAATCAAACTTAACCTCACGTTGCAAGTCTCCAAAGTGGAGTATTCGTCCTCTGGTGCCCAGTCGTCTACAGCAGATCAAGCACCTTCTGGAAACTCGTCATCTTCTTCTGCACCTCCGACGACTGCTGCACTCCATATCTCTGGCCGAGTGACCTCCGAAAACGTACATGTCAGGATGGGGGCCTTCCACACCCTTGACATCGAGCCAAATCGCGACGTGCGGATCGAAAAAATTGAAGGATGGGATAGCATAGCACGCTCTCGCGTCGAAGAATCTTGTATGCCTGGACGTGGGGCGGAAGTGGGTGCGGTCGTCTGTGGTGAAGGTACTGCAGCCTTTTGTTTATTGTCCCAGCACCTCACCGTCATCACACACCGTCTCTCTGTACCCATACCGCGCAAGGCTTCTGCACAAGGAACATCTCAGCATGAGAAAGCGATGTCCAAATTCTACACGATGGTCTACGACGCGTTCGTCCGGCACATCCCTTTTACCAATCCGAGTTTACGTGCCATCGTGTTTGCAAGTCCTGGTTGGGTCAGGGACGCCGTCTACTTCACGATGATGACTGAAGCTGGGAAACGCAACGACAAGTTATTGGCTAAGTCGCTGCGGGAAAAGGCTCTCAAAGTTCATATCAGCAGTGCGCACGTCCATAGTTTGGTGGAAGTCTTGAAAAGTCCCGAGGTACCCCTCAGTCCTGATAATCCACCGTTGGCTCACGGCCGTATGTTGCAGATTGTCGCACAGTTGAAGGAGACAAAATTTGCCCGCGAGGGTATTGTTCTGGACAAGTAAATTTCCTCCTTTGTGATTGTGTGGGATCCTCAAAGACATTAGGTTCTTCAAGATGCTGGGATCGGACGAAATGCGTGCATGGTATGGACCTGAGCATGTTTGTCTGGCTGCGGATCGAGGAGCAGTCGGTACGCTTCTGATATCTGATGGACTCTTCCGGTACGGATCATTTTTTTCTGCTGAAGTGGTCAAGATAAAGATTTTGATTTTTTGCAGTGCAAGTGATCCAAAGACCAGGAAACGATACGTGTCGCTAGTTGAGAGCGTGCAGCAGAAAGGGGCGGAGGTGGTGATCTTTTCTAGCATGCACGAATCCGGTCAACGTGTGTACAGTGTTGGTATGGGTGCCAAAAGTGTCTGACCTTTTTTTCAGAGTTGAATCAATTAACGGGAGTCGCCGCAATCCTAACTTTCCCGCTTGACATCGAAGTAGTTGAAGCAGAAGAAAAGGAGGCAGCCGAAGAGGCCGAGCGAAAGAGAGTAGAGCAAGAAGGGGCAGCTGGGTAAAATGACTTGCCAGAAATGATTAATGATTTACTATCGATATTATTTGGACAAGCGTCTTTCATAGGCTTCCCAGCCTGCAGCTTGGTACCTCTGCGCTTGCTTTTGAACCACCTCCGCGTCGATGTCATGACCGGTGCCAAAAATCCCCCTGCCCACAATGATTACATCGCACCCACACTCTGTTACCACCTCAGCTGGAGTCCGATATTGTTGTCCCATGGCATCGCCCTTGACATCCAATCCGACGCCAGGGGAGAGGATCAAGAAATCCTCATCGCCAACATTATCGGAATCTCGCGCTCCAATACCTTCCATCCGATGTTGTGCAACGAAGCCGATGACAAAGTCACGTCGAGCTCGCGCCATCCGAACCGCATCTTCCGTGTACGCCCCGGTCGCGAGGGCACCTTTTGAGCTCATCTCGGCGAGTAAGATCAGACCTCTCTCGAGGGGCAGACCGACTGATGCCAGGCCTGTAATAATAGTGGGTCCTGGTACGGCGTGCGCGTTGGTGATATGCGCCCAGCTTGCGATCTTGTAGATCCCACTCGAATACTGAAGCGCGACAGTGTGACCTGGAGCATCTTAGCGCAGAAAAGACGGGAGAACTTGGGAGCCACACCGATGTCGGCGAACTTGCGATCCTCGAAAATCAGGAACTCGTGCTTCTTGCTGAGTGCCTGCAGCTCCTCGACGACGGATGGATCATAATCCTCCAGGATGTCAATGTGTGTCTTAACACCAGGGCCGTGAGCACAGAGGCTCTGCACGAAAGAAAGAGCGATATGCCTTTATGAGACAGACATGGGGTCCAACAGCGTCGATGATGGCGAGGAAATCGTTCTTGCGAGTCACATCGACGCTGACGGAGAGGTTGGACCTTTTCTTTGCCATGAGATACAGCAGAGCTTGTGCAGCGGGATTGTTGTGTTTTTGAGCGCGATCTTCATAGCTACGTAGATGGGGCGACATGGGCTGATCCAAGTTGGGACTTGATGTCGTCTTCCATCCGTGAGCGCGAGGACGACGACAGCGAATCTACTCGGTCCCCTAAGCGCATCAAAACAGCAGCGTTCGACGACGACCACGATGCTGGCGAAGGCTCCCAAGCAGCGAACGCAGAGTCCATCCTTCCGCCCAGTCACGTTCTCCTCGGTCTCAGCTCACCACAAACAACGTCCCACGGACTCCGTCAACTCCTCGAATGCGACGTCGGAATCTCTGAATACATAAGTCGTGATCTTCCTCCAATAAGCGGCATCATCAAGCAACGGTGAGCGAGCCCTCCGTGTTGTTGTAGCGACACCTTGACTGTTCATAGATTTACGGACTTTTTGGTCAACGAAGTTGATTTGGATCATCAAGTAGTGCACATCAAGTCGCTCGGCCTGCCAGAATCAAAGAGGGACAAGGCTGCTTCGTCGGTTCTCGCTCAACAAGTGTCGACGCGAGAAGTCACACACGTTCAAGATAATGAGCAGGCTGGATCATCGAGAGTAGATGCCGTTGCCCCACATGTCGCCGAAGAACAAGAACCTGAGGGCGAGGTGCCAGCCGACGACGGGGTCACTTGGGACGACACATTTGAATCATCGTTATCCCCATTCCTTTCCGAATCGTCGATTGTCGAACTCAAAACGATGTATCTTGAAGGCGCCGGGCCCCCGCGAGTGAGCGACAACGGTTGGATGAACAGGGCGCACAAAAAATCGGGAGACGTCGAGACCTCTGAACAAGTTCTTCCCGACCAACTTGAAGACGGCCATGATTCTTCCGACAAGAGGCGAGGAAAGAACGGAAATGCTCGTGGAAGGCAAAGAGGCCGGGGTGGTCGCTCACAAGGTAGCGAGCGGGAAGACCATAGGAAGGTTCTCAGCCAAGTACGTTGTTCAGCAGGACTGTTTATCGCTTCTCACACCCCAAGTGCAGCCTATCGGTTCAAAAGCCACCCGGACCGCCCTTCATCAGGTAGTACGAAAATTGTTCAAGGGAAAACTTGAGAGTGAGACGGATTTGTCTACCCCAGCTGGCGAGGAAGGCTCTCGCATCACCATCAGGTGGTCAAGAAGAGGGAGTGGTCGTGGAGGTACACGGGGTAGTTATTGAAATGCGTTCAGATGTTCTTTTGGTCTGATTCATCGGCCCAGCTCGAGGAGAACGAACCCCACGCGGCGAATACCCTCCGTACATTCACTTTACGTTGCAAAAGACAAACCGCGACACACAGGACGCGCTCGCATACCTGTCCCGTACTTTGCACGTCAATGTCAAGGATCTCGCTGTTGCTGGCACTAAAGACAAAAGAGGCGTCACAGTGCAACGCGCATCATTGCGACGCGGCAACAAAACTGTCGATGACGTGTGGAAAACTGCCAATCAAATCGGTCGGCGTTCGATGGACGAGGCAGTCACTCAGAGGGGAGAGCGCGGTGTTCGCATTGCGGATCTGAACTATCGCAAAGCGGGTTTAGAACTTGGTATGCTCAAAGGCAATCAGTTCGTGATCACTTTACGGTCAGCGCGATTTTTCACTCTGCACGATAAACACATTTCTGATCCACCCCCATCTTTAGGAATCTGCAGGCCGATTCAATGGATGCGCTCGATCTAGTTATGAACAGTATCAAACAAAAAGGTTTCATCAACTATTATGGTATGATACCATATCATGATATTCCAATATAAAGCCTGACTGCTTACAGGTATGCAGCGGTTTGGTACGGCTGCAGTTCCTACCCACACTATTGGCTTGGCTTTTCTCCAATCTGATTGGCATAAAGCCGTTTCTCTGATCCTTCAGGTGCGGCCTGGCGAACATCCAGACGTTGTCGCGGCTCGCGAGGCATGGCTGGACCATCGCGATCTGAATCGTGCTCTTGCCCTCATGCCTCGTCGCGTTGTCGCGGAGAGGTGCATATTGGAAAGCTACAAGAAACAGGGTGGTGAAACAAGAAACGCCATGGGCGCACTCTCAACCGTGAGTTGTACCACCATTCTGCGTTAAATAGGGTAACTAAGCCGTGTGTTGCACAAGATTCCGCGCAACCTCAGGTTAATGTACATACACGCATACCAGTCATATGTATGGAACGCGATCGTCTCGGAACGCATCCGGGTGCATGGCGCTGACAAGACAATCCCTGGAGACCTAGTATATGAAGAAGAACCAACAGGTAAACCAGCACTGAGTGACTCACTTGATGCGGACCCGGACGAACCGATGGCGACTGACGAACACGGTGGATTCATCTAGCTGCTCTCGATCCTGACCATATCTAATATATGTGTTTCAAGGGGAGAGCAGCAATGCTCCCAGAAAAGCTCGTAAAGCACCATGGGTTCCACCAAAAGTGAAAACACTGACTGCAGAAGACGCCCACAAATACTCGATGTTTGATGTGATCATGCCACTACCTGGGAGAGACGTAGAGTACCCCGGCGGCCCTCTTGGAGAACGGTATCGTGAATTCCTCAAAAGAGATGGATTAGACCCCGATAATTTTATTCGCAAGCAAAAGTAAGGTGTGCTTGGCTATACCCTAGACCTAGCTGAATAACTTGCACCAGAGAGTACACCCTCAATGGATCCTACCGAAAGATTCTTCAGCTACCAAAGAATATGTCTTGGTCTGTTCTCCGATATACTGACCCCGATGTCGCACTGGCGCAGGCGGACGAAGACAGACTCTTGGGTTTTGACCCACCGAGTGTAGTGGAGGATGGCAAGTTCATGGCTTTGCAGATCAATCTGACACTTGGGACGGCAGCTTACGCCACAATGGCCCTTCGTGAGCTTACGAAAACGGAGACGAGCTCACATTTCCAAACGGAACTCACACAAGCCTCTGAAGACCAACGATTTCGTGGTACAGCGCTCCCAGGAGTGGTCGGTCCGGAAGAAGACGAGACCGCAGAGAGTGAAAAGTAACTTCGAGAACTGGTGTTGAACTAGATACTAGTACGATGTATATCCGTTGTGGCAGTGGCGGTGTTCAAATCTTGTACTTCCTCTTCGCTTGCAACATCGTTCACTACATCTCTGCCGTGAGATGGGTCAGATAGAGAAAATAGTCTTCTGGTCCCTAGTGTTGGATCTTTTTGGTTAGTCTGCATTGGAAGGTGTCTCGTTTACCGTCACTTTTGCTGACGTGCCTGTGTACGGAAGCTTTTACAATTCCGCTCCCTCTCTTTCCTCGCATTATTGAATGGTATACAGTGGTATGTGTCGACGCACCACCTCTTTACACAGCTAATGTGATCCTGTCAGAAAGAAGGCTCTAATCCAACCGGCCTGCTATCGCAAACGTTGCATACCATCTCTTCTATTCGATCCCTATTTTATAAGCCCAGTAATAACCCCCAGAAATGGGACGTGGTGCTTTTAGGCAAGTCCACGCATCCTAGATAATCCAAGTGGCATCGCTCACTTTGTCCGCAGGGGGCTTGATGGGCTCAGCCTTTTCGTGCGTATGTCGACCGGCAAATACGGCTGGTGCTGACCCCATACCCTAACAAGAACGCTCCAATTTCTCATCTCCCCACTGATCGGAGCACTCTCTGACAAGTATGGTCGCAGGAACGTCCTACTCATCAGCATGGCAGGGAATATTCTCTCTGCATTGGTGTAGGCCATCTTCCTATCCGACTCAACATGAACCTGACCATGTTTTCTCAAAGATGGATCCAAGCTACTACATTTTCGTCTTACATGCTCTCTCGCGTCATTGGGGGACTTAGCGAGGGTAACGTGCAATTGGCCACGTGTGTACTTTTCTCGAACGTGATTCGATTGTTTTTTTTTTATTGGACTTTTGACAGTGCGATTCTCTCGGATATCACCGCCCCTGCGGAGCGGTCCCGTTCTCTTGCGCAAATCGGTATCGCGTTCGCGATCTGTTTTTGCATCGGTCCACCTATTGGTGCCTATTTTGCGTCTCAGCCTGTTCCAGCTTCTGTGAGAGCATTGGGAACCGAGCTAAATATTTACGCTGTTCCTGCACTGATAACCCTGGTGCTCTTGTCCGTAGAGACATTATTCTTGATGATGGCGCTCCCAGAAACGAGAGGCATCCGACCCCTCGGTGGCAAGGACTCATCGAAAGCAAACAAAGCAGGACCAAAGGGGAAATTACCAGCAAGAACGGTCGCTGAACGGCTGGAGCTCCTTCAGACATTGCGTTGGCTCCATTTCTTCTTTTTGGGCATCTTTTCTGGAGTCGAGTTCACGCTCACGTTCCTCACGTTTGATCGTGCGTCATCATCCTTCCCTTGAACGAACGGAATATGGGTCTCACACACGTTTCTATTACAGTTTTCGACTGGAGCAACGGCCAAAATGGTACTCTCATTGGCTCCATTGGTGTAATTAGCGCTCTATTTCAAGGCGGGTACGTGCGTCGAACAATTTCTAGGGTGGGGGAAGGGAACATGGCGAGACGTGGAGTAATCAGCTGTGCCGCTGGACTCGTGTTACTCTCCATGACTCCACAATTCGTCCCGGAATGGCCCGTGACCGCAGTGCGGCTTCTGCAAATGGCAGCTGTCTGTCTTGCATTCACATCGGCAACAGTCGTCAGTTCACTTACGTCATTCGCATCCTTGCAATGCGATGAGGTGATTGATGAAGTCACGGGGAAACCAGTGGGAGCGCATCCACAGCTCTCCAAGGGAGTGGCATTGGGTGTGTTCCGTTCCGCCGGACAATTAGGGCGTGCTGTTGGGCCGTTACTGGGTGCGTGATTTCGTAATGACGATTTGGTAACTTTACTAAGTCTATTGTAAGCCTGTGCATCCTACTGGACGTTTGGCCCGTCGGTAACGTATAGCTTAAGTGCCATGGCAATGATCATCCTAACAGTTTCGATGAAATCAATCGCCACAATCCCGAGCACCATATCTTGATGACAATCAGCGCTCCAAATATTTCACATTGGTATCAAATGAGGTTGGTCATAAAATGGACGTGGGTGAAATTATGAACATGGACATCGTAAATAAACCGAACATGACTGAGGGATTCATCCAAAAGATCCACATGCTTAGACTATCTACATATGTTAACTGAAGCAATGGAATTTAGTAGAATTGTAAGGTATTTGGTCCCGGCAAGTGAGCAATGTTCCCGCTGTAACGCGGCTATGACTCTGCTGCGTTCTCAACATCGATGAGGGTCTGTGATGATGATGCACGACTCCAACGAGAGCTCCCCTGATGAAATAATGGGTCAGGTAGTGCCTCCGCCGCCATCGTCCGCGTCCAGTCAGCGACGCGAGTTTTGTCGGGAGGGAATTGAGGGGAAGGCGGCGCTGGTGGGGGGCTACGTGGGGGAATATCTGAGCCTTGCGATTGAGTGAAGATTGCAGGAAGGAAAAACAATACTCGTGATCGATGGCTTCGATGTCGGGGAAGAGACCGTGACGAAACAATATTATCGCGCTGACCAGTAAAAAATGCAGCTGCCCGATCCCGGATGCGATAGGCGGTATCAACAAGTGAGGATGATCGACGGTGAGCCGAGGTGCTGGGAGACACGTCCATGAAGGACGAAATCTCAGAAGGGGCAGGGGAGTCCAGGCGGACATCAAAAGGAAGTGAGACGAGTGAGACATCATCTTCAAATTGGGGAAGAGTCGAACTGGTCGGAGAAGGGGGCTGTGTGGAAGGAGCCGGTGGAGAGAGAGAGGACCAACGCATATCAAGGTGCCAACGACCGTTGCGTCGAGTCCATCTCGGCAGGAGCACATCATAACCACCCATCTTTCGAAGACTGTACTTCCTCGAGTTGCTCGGCATCGCGCGACGGTATAAACCGTAGAGTAAGACCACCAAACCGAGCCACATCAAAAGTTTACCCCAGTGGCCGAGAAAACCGATGAACTGAGCGTCATCGGCATGCCAACTGCTGCCGTAAAAGTGGGAAAAGAATGAATGGGGGGCCTCGCCAGGCTTAGCGTTCTTGCCATAAAGTGACTTGGGCAGAATGCGAATGTCTCCAGGCTCGTCGGCAGTGATAGGGTGAGAAGAAGTATAGATGCTGTACTGAGCAGATAGAAACATTGGGCCGGTTGAAAACATGACTGTAGGATAGTTGAGGTACCAGTCGTGATCAAAGGTAACGAGGTTGTGGATAGTCTGTGCAAAAAAAGGGTGGCCTTTTTCCGCAAATATGAGGTCGTTGGACACACCGACGGGGATAGTTCTTGGGAGAATGACTGGGTATACCAAGAGGGGGTCCAGCGGTCGCAAACAACCAATATCCAGGTCAAGATAGATGCCGCCGTAATGATGCAAAATAAAATAACGGATTGCATCTGCGCGCTGGATTCCATAATCGTAGTTGTCAAAGGTATCCAGAAACCAAGGGTAGTGTTCTGCGATGAATTCACGCGAGCTGGCGTCTGTCCACAACATATACTCGCTATGGACGCGTGTGAGAGAGCGCAGCGTGGGGAAGGTCATAGGACGTACTACTCGGGCATCATCTCACGACATTCCTTGGATATGTCTTTCCACTTTGCAGGAAGGGTCTCTGACTTCCATGTCTGGTGGAGGATACGAGGGATACGCTCGACTTGTGAGGTATCCCACTGGGACGAGTTGACGAAGTCGAGGTCGGAGAGGTATGCGGCAGAGTTGATAGCGAGGTAGTAGGAGACGGAGGAGAGGACGAGGACGGTGCCGAGGAGAACAAGGGCGAGGAGGACGAGGGCGATGTGGAGAGAGCGTCGCCTGGACATGGTGGGCGAAAAGAGGACGAAATGAACATTGTACCGGTAAAATTATTTATTTATTTACGTATGCAGATGCGCGAGGACCGCACGCGCAGACTCTCCGATACCCGTTCCGGGCACGGAGTCAGCCCACAGATCACCAATCCTCCCCAACGCGTTCAGCACGACCTCCCAGTCCCGTCGAGACCAATCCTGACCCCGTCGTGCCCCCCGCTCTGAATCGTACGGCCGCCGCAGAAAAATCTCCACACGCGGCGACGTCTGCGCCCAAGTCTTGCGTGTCCTCAGGTACTCGAGTGCATCGGTCGTCGTCCAGAACATCAGCAATTTCCGCGCATACCCTGGTGCATGCATCGACGCCATCTTCACAGCCCCAAACTGCGCAGCATCAGGCCCCGCAACCCCTGCCACCAGCTCCCGCAGCAGCTCACCAAAGTGATCGATCACTTCGAGGTGCAATTGGTCAAGCGGATGACTCGGGAGGACGAGTTCGGTCACCGAGTTGTCATCCACGTCCATCCCATCATCGTCATTGCTGAGCTCAGCGCCAAAAACGGCCACCGAAAGATCCCGACCGAATGCTTGGTTCGGAAATAAGCTCGGAATTCCTGCCGGGGCTTTGTCATACCATCCTTGTCACAAAAGGATCAATCGATACTGCCACGTACCGACACTTTCCGCTTCTACAGCCAACAGTTTATCTTTACTGCACAGGATCGTGCGACTCTGTCGACCGAAATATCGACAGCAATCTAAAATCAACCCATCGTTTGTTCTTTCTGTAATCTTCTGTCTCCATCAATCAGCCCACTTCGTCCGACTGCAGGCCGCTCAAAGTGCACATACCCGGTCTCCTGACGATCTGCATGTTTCATCTACGGCTTGGCTCCGCACGCTTTTCCTTTCCTTCGCTTTCTTGAACAACCAAGTACACGCTCGTCTTGCAACCCACGACAACCTGTCGCATTTCTTTTGGCTGTCTTCAAGTCAGCTGACATGTAATGTAGTCGATGATTTATGCTACCCACGCGTCTAGCTCGTCTATCACGGCCTTAGGGATGATAATCATGACAGGTAGCTGTCGATCCTCAACTTCCGACACAAACGTTTGTATCATACCAAGAAATTCCAGTAGTATATTCGTATCAAGTACGACGACCGTTCGCTGTTTGGTCAGCGACGCCTTTTTAATACTGTCAATCAGATGACGCGGCAACGGCCAACTGGCGGACACACCTGTATCTGCATCTCAACGTCCATCCCTGACTCCCACGAAGTGGAGGAGTGCTTAGAATGACCCGTGGGGACTTACGACAGTGAGAAAAACTTATATAAGTGATAGACGTTTCAAGGAACATGTCATTCGGTGTCATCGTCGGGAAATACGCTGGGCATTCTACATACCCGTGTGTGTGTTCAAGCTCAAGCACGAAGAAAGCAACGCTACTTGATTGAAAATCCCATGGTCTGAGGGCGACCTAGTAGCCCATCGGTGCAGTAAACGGTAGCGATGTGACAAGGTAAAACACATTTGAGACATGCCAGTGGGTGAGTCTATAAATCTTCGCTGTATTAATGATCTCAATTGTTTCAAAGAAAAAAAAATCCGATTGATATCGTATTACTGGTGCAATAATACAAATGGCTTGACGACACATGCTTTGAATAAACTATTCGAATAAACAACGTTGATATCGAATCTCACGAAAGAGCAACTCTCTTCAGAGCGGGCGTACCGTCCCCCTCTCGGGCGAAATGAACGTCAGAACTCTGATCGTCGTTGACGACCTTACGCTTAAGCATGACACGCTTTCCATCAGAAGAGGGTGATAATGAAGTCCGTTGACCGCTTCCCTTTGGAGGTGTCGAACGAATATCTGGCGTTCGCGAGCGACTACGACCTGACGTACCATCGCGTAGCCGCGCAGCAAGGTTCTGAGCAGAGGTTATAGCTGAGTGACACGTCGCATGATAAATCTATATCATATATTCAAATCAACAACGAAAGGAGGCGGGGTTAAGACGTGTTCACATACCCTGTCGTCCCTCTTAACAGCATTCCTCCACACCCATTCTTCATCATCCTCCAAGAACTCAGATTTCATGGTTTCCTTACATATCGGACATGATATTGACTTGGCCTCATCGCCCGGCGGAACCACAACAAATTGTGCACGAAGTTCGGCATCACGCTGGGCAGTCCCCGCACTTGTTTCTGCCTTCAAAGAACTAAAACTAGAGCCATCAGCTCGACGTTTTCCCTTCATATCCGATGTTCCTTCATGAAGCCAGTCCTATGTAACATCACTTAACTTCTAATCACACCAAACAACGCAGAACATACCTCGAGGCCGACGAACCAGCTCCTGCTATGCCCACGGCCCTGGTTTTGATTGACTTTCCTGTTCTGTCTGAAGTGCGTGTCTAGATGGTCGTCCATGGCTTTTTTCCCCGCAGAGTCGTCGCTAAATCGCACCCCACACTGCTTACACTGGGCGGGAAGTCGATCGTACAGAAATGACGTAACAAACGGACGTTTTCTGGACAACATATATAAGTAAAAAGCTGAAGCGTACTGTGAACAACGTACCTAACAATGTCCGTGGTGCTAAGTTTGATTTTCTCAGAAAGCACAGCTTTTCTGTATGCACGGGTGTTATCGCGGCTGAGACTGTTGGAAGGGGGAGGCGTCTGTTCCTCATCGTTATTTGAACCCGCGCTAACGGGTGTACTATCGGCGGAAACAACCCCCGCCTTCAAGAGGGCGTTATAAAGGTTCGTTATACTGTTCGCAGGCATCGCTGGCGCTGTAGCTAATGGTGAACTAGCCTGCACAGACGACAGAAGAGCGGAGAGATTCGGAGGTTCTGCTTTTACAGGTTCCGATTGATAATTGTATCCGCCCGAGGACGGGGGTGACGACACATTCAGATAAGTCGATTGGAACTGGCGGGTATACGTAGGCTGTTGCGAATACGGATAGGTCGATGTTGATGAGGAAAATGACGAGGATGGGGGAGGACTTGCTAACGTTTGAGATGGTGCTCGCGTTAGTGATCGTAATTGACCGAGAATCTGGCGTAGTTCATCCTGAGAAACACCGGCTTCTACCAGTTTTCGCAACTAAATTCGTTCAAAGCATTGGTCACAATCCATAAGAAAACCACAATTATTTCTCACCTGTTGCAGCACTTCAACGTGTTTCTGTGCTGCAGTATCCCAGGGGTTGGTTTGAAGAACCCTCTCCTTCTGACCTAATGTAAATTCAAGCTCGCTAAGAACTTGAACCTTGGAGACTTGGCCGGATGCATGTCCCTATGGAACACGCCGTGATGGTCAGCGCGAGGGATTGAGAGAGGACGAAGCTACTCACGTCCGATGTTGAGGTAGAGTCGCCACCCCAAACACCCCGTTCGATCGCGAGTTGAGTTATGACACCGAAGAGTTCCTTACCGGTCGGCGCCCCAGTTCTCCATGTAAGGAGCATTTCTTCCATTTTACTGCGGGTTGGCTGGTCCACCTGCTGATAAGTGTCGAGGAATAGTGGTATAACGAACGGGGCAAAATGGCGAGCATATGGATCAAAGACATTCTTGGAGATAGCATCGAGGAGATAGAAGGACGGGAGCTTCATCCACGGAGGCACCTGACGAGGACCAAACCAAAAATGGAAGGATGAGTCAGCTAAGTGTACAGGTAGGGAAAGGACGATAAAAAAGAACAGAAGAAGCCAAGGCGTGTTCAAAACGTCTCGTTCTCATAGTCTCGCCCTCTTCATACCGCTGTCAGCAGCGGTGCCCTTCAACGGGGCCATGAGAGGTTATCTTTACTCAGACTACATGAAGAGATCTATGTACATAGTTTGCAAGCAACAAGCACCACTGCAAAGCGAAAAGACGCTCGCCCATCCCATCCACTGTGATCAAGTAAAAAATCTCGCTACGATGGATCAAAGGCTCACCCTTCTAATGTGCGAATCAATGCACTGTGCAACCACATCGGCCCATCTTGAGTATTCTTGAGCGAACATCGATAACGTCTGGATTATCGGCCTGGAGTTAATGGTAAGCTCTGCCAGTCGTGCGGTAAAATCACGTCGGAATGAGTTGGGATCCACATGATATATTGGTGCGGCAGGTAGCGGTGGTTGTTGGTAGGAATATGCTGCTAGGGCAGACTGATAACCTGGTGCTGGATAAGTGACCTGCCCATAGGCAGGCGGCTGAGAGTACATCGACATGTCACTTCAAGCTTATAACGCTGTAAGCTCTTGCCAATGTTACCGGAAACCGCCAAGCGAGAAAGACTCTGAATTTAATATTTCACTTAAAAGTGACGGTGGCCAGAGCTCCCAATGAAACGGTGGTGGTGGGTGAAGGTAAAGAAGCAAATATTACCGCGCTGACTTGGAATCGTGCCTTATTTCAAATTCAATCTCCGACCGCGAATAGCCGGTTAAGCTCCCCACTGTGGATGGGCATAAAGTACCAAGGTCAACGACCTCGAGAAGAACAGGGAACACAAAGTAAGTTGTTTCAATGATGTTATGGCCAATCTCTTCGTGCCTCTGGTGTCATGGATCTCATTTCATACACCCTGGAAGCATGAAAATGATGGATTCCATTCACTGCCAGAAGATGAGTTGATGCTAACTGTCCTCTATCTCAGATGCGCGACGTCCTCAAGACTGAAGAAATCGAAATCCCTGAAGGTGTCACCGTCGCGATAAAGGCTCGGGTCATCACAGTGACCGGTCCACGCGGCTCGCTCACGAAAAACGTTCGCCATGTCGACATGGACATCCGAGTAGTTAAGGGTGGTAAGAATAAGACGAAGGTTACCTTGGCTGTCTGGCAAGCGGGGCGCAAGCACGTCGCCTGTTTAAACACTATCCGAAGTTTGATCAACAACATGATCATCGGTGTGACCAAGGTATGCTACAGTCATTTCGCACCGAATGAGAGGTTGACGTAGTAATCAGGGCTTCCTCTATAAAATGCGTGCAGTTTATGCTCACTTTCCCATCAACACCATCATTCAACCGGGGGGCCAAAAGCTTGAGATTGTAAATTTCCTGGGGGAGAAAGTACGTTTGGCGAGAACTGGTCTGGAAAATGTATACTAACTTTCGACAGGCCGTTCGGCACGTCAATATGTTGAATGGCGTGACAATAGCAGAGTCAAAAGCTCAAAAGGATGAGCTCATCTTGGAGGGCAATGACGTTGAAAATGTCTCGCAATCAGGTATTACCACAGCCAAACTAGATGGGGCAAGGGCTGATGGGTTTCCGCAGCCGCATCGATTCAGGGTAGCTGCAGAGTGCGGAACAAGGATATCCGTAAATTCCTTGATGGTATCTATGTTTCAGAGCGGACGACTGTGGTCACCGACTAGGATGTTGAATGACAACATACTTGAGAGCCGTGCAAATATGCGATAATTTCCGGCAGCTCTATGATCACGCATGCCACACCATTTCATTGTTCCACCTGTATATATGCGATAGTGTGAACGAATCACTCCATACAAGAATCATGGGATGAAGGGTATCCATGTGGGAACTCGTCGCCGATACGATTCGTACTCGTTTCCGAAGAACTGCACCAATGCTCTCTCTTCGCCTATGGGGAGATGATGAGAGAATGAAGCGGGTAAAGCAGAGGAGAGACCGACCTCGCGTGCGTCGGTAAAAGAACCTCCAAAGGACTACGGCAAAAGCTACGAAGCTGACCGAATTTTGCAGCACCATTTGCGTGCCTAAAGCCCAGTAGAAGAAACCGGCATAGGAAGGATGTCGGAACCACCTGGTATAACAATGGATCGAAACCAGTTAGCAATTGAAGTTAAAACGTTGACTTACGCGTATACTCCGTCGGTCACCAGCCGATGGGTGTCCCGTTTACGGAATGCGACTGAATGCGAGAAATTAGTAGATGCGTGCATCATTGCAGTTGTCCTCAATATCTGTCCGCCGAACACCAAAAGGACACCTAAGATAACCACTCAAATACATGCAGCAAACCACGGCACGATTGACATACCAATGCAAGAGATGTATGCGAATGACTTTGAGGAAGGTATGAAGAACAGAGTCACGAGGTATTCTATCAGCGCAATGCCATTTGCGACATGATACATGGCGCCATTCTCAAGCAAAAATGCTGGAGATATGTGAGCCACGGGATCAGGATGTAAACAATCGTGACGCGCTCACAGTCCACGCTACATTTCTCCAGGTTCCAACCGGCGGTCACTGCAAACTCACCCCAGTGGAACCCTGACCATGCTGCAACAAAGAAGCCGAACTGATACGTGGCCCACCAGGGCGACGAGAGGCCTCCTTGAAGGAAAAGGGCAAGCCCGAGGGAAAATAGACCACCGAGTAGGAATGATATGGTAGATGCTGCGAGTGGGGTATTTGGAATGTCGCCATGGGGCTCTATGTTCACTGGAATCGTCAGCAGAGGGTGTCTCATGTTTCTGCGTTCTTCCAGCCGCCGTTCAAAGGCATCTGCTTGAACGTCTTGCATGGGTGGAACAATGAAGTTGCCTTTATTTATTACTTACTTTAGGGTCATGCGACATCCTCATCGTGCAATACTCCGCTCCTTTGCATCCGCTACTCGGAATGAGACTTTCGACACAAGGAACATGGCCCTTGTGGCTCACATCGGTATGTACGAATTGTGTCATTGGCGGGCCGCGTCTCACGTCTCGTGCAGACTCCGGTAAAACGACGTTAACAGAGTCCATCTTGCACAAGTCGTCTTACATTCCATCCCCTGGCTCTGTCGATAGCGGGAGTACCACAACCGACTTCCTTCCCGCTGAAAGGGAGAGAGGCATAACTATTCAGTCTGCGAGCATACCAGTCAAATGGAAAAACTGGAATTTTAATCTCATTGACACTCCAGGCCACGCAGACTTCGGTATGGAGGTCGAGAGCGCTAGCCGTGTCGTCGACGGTGCTGTTGTGCTAATCGACTCCGTGGAGGGCGTCGAAGCGCAAACCAAGGGTGTATGGGAGCAACTCTCCAAGTGCGTGTTTTATAGCTCGACTCCATAATTATTGCCGATCTTCACCACTTCTAGATACCACGTGGCTACTCGCATGCTCTTCATGAACAAACTTGACAGACCAGGAGCGTCTTTTAGGTCATCGTTGCTGTCCCTGTTAACCCACAAGTTGCATGCAAACCCTTTGGCAATTACACTCCCTTTGGCGTCCATGAACCCGGATAATTACTCTCGAGCGGAGCCAGGTATCGAAGGCTTGGTCGACCTTGTAAAATGGGAGCTTTGGAAGTGGTCAGAAGATGCAAGTTGCACTCGTCATCTCCTCCCACTGGTTAAAGATACTTCAGAGTTTGCGGATGTCTTTCCGAGCGACCATCCCATCATCCCTCACTTGGTACCCGCTCGAACAGCACTCCTGGAAAACCTTGCTATGTTCTCCGAAGATCTCATGGATCGAATGCTTAGTTTGCCATCAGACCCATATTCTTATCTGCACATACAGCCCACGGAAATAATACCTCGTTTGCGAAAGGCGACCATCGAAAATCAAGTGCTTCCTGTGTTGTGTGGTTCTGCCATCAAAAGCATCGGGACAGAGTTGGTCATGGATTATGCTGGACATTTGCTCGCAAGTCCTCTCGACGTGCGCTTGCAAGCTGAATCTCCAGATGCGCCTGTGCGTTTGTTGGCCTGGAAAGTTGCCTGGGACAAACGAAAGGGATGGATGACGTTTATACGAGTGTACTCAGGTGTGTCTATGACAGACTCCGAGAGCACTTTCTAATGTCCCTATCACCTAGGGACTCTTAAGCGTCAGCGAACTATATACAACGTGAATACGGGCCAGAAAGAGCAGATCTCGAAGCTTCTTCTGCTATATGCCTCGGAAGCAGAGGAAGTGGATTCTCTTCCATATGGCTCCGTTGGAGTCGTTCTTGGCCTCAAGCACACGCGCACTGGTGACACCCTTGTTGACGCACGCGACTTTGGCAAATCTGATTCCTCTCAAATGTCACTTCGAGGGGTCACACCACCTCCGGCGGTCATGTCAGCCTCGGTCATACCCAATTCCCACTCTGACCTCGACCCGGTTCAAGAAGCCATCCGTTCGTTAATTCGCACGGATCCTTCAGTCCGCACAGACAATCAAGAGGGCCAAATCCTTGTCCATGGTCTCGGCGCGTTACATCTAGAGATAACCGAATGTCGGCTTAGGGATGAATGGGGTGCTAAATTCGAATTTGGCAGTCGTCAGGTCAGCTACCGAGAATCAACAAATTCGATCATCCCCGCGCAGCTGGAAGAGTGGTCAACAGAGATCGCTGGGAGAGCAACAACGGTCAAGATTGCACTATTAGTCGCACCTCTTGGAGAGGATGAACAGGGTGACCCAGCGTTCGATGGTAATCTCGTGTTGGATGCCCGTGGCCAGCCGCTCAAGGCTCCTGACTCATATTCAAGTCAACTTGACCCATTAGCCAACCTTGCTCGTGGTATTGCAAGTGCCCTCTCCAGTTCCCCTCATACATCCCTCCCACTATCCCACCTCAAAGTCCAGGTGGCGCAATACAATCTTCCGCACCAAGCGCCGCCGTCCACCCTCACCGGCGCAAGCTCGTACATATTTCGCTCCAAGCTTAAAGAGGCGGGAATGGGACCTATCCTTGAACCTTACATCAATCTCAAGGTTTCCGTTCAAGTAGATACCCTCGGCAAAGTTGTCAAAGACATCACAGAGAATGGGGGTGAAGTCCTTGACCTTGGGAGCTCATTGTTGGCAGTTGACGAGGATGGGGATCCGTATCCTTCAGACGGGCTGTATATTCCTCCCGAAGAACTTTCGCCTTCCGCCACTTCCCTCAGGATATCTCCATCATCCGCTCCGCCACAAGCAAAACGAACAATCTACGCCATTGCCCCGCTGAGTCGAATGTTGGATTATTCCACACGATTGCGTGCATTGTCTGGAGGCCATGGCAGCTTTGACATGACGAACGCAGGATTCCGACAAGTAGCAGAGCCTCGTAAATTAGAAATACTAAGGGAGATTGGACGTGCTTAACGTATGCGAATGATATCTTTAGAGCCTGGACAGCAACACATTTCGAAAGTAAAATTAGCTAGCTACCGTGTTTGGAAATGTTTGGTCTGAGGCAAAAAGACCAGCATCATCTTCCGTAGTTGTAGCGGAGATTGAAGCTGGTCAGAGCCATGCTTATGCAATTATGTGAGGATGCACAATTAGGTAAGCCCGTAAAGCGCAGCCACTAGCCGCCTACTACTCACCAATAAAATATCATAAGCATCCAGAATGGTATACAATACATATAATGTGCATTCTATTATCATATTCAAATAATACTGGTCCTTAA
>JBBPLF010000184.1:0-48210 GCA_038089615.1 Aureoboletus auriporus
CATCGATCGATGTCCCCACCTCCTGTCCATCTTGTCTCCGCCAACGTCGAATCGTTCCGTCTTGATTACCGCTCACAAAGTGCACTCCGTCAGCGAGGAACGCGAGTCCCAAGACACCCATGCCATTGATTTCAATGTCTTCGACGGCGTTCCGATTGGACTCTTGACTCCACGTTAGTATTGCACTTTCAATTGCCTCGCCAAATTTCTCACCTTTAATTTTTCTCGGCTCCTTTTGTTGACCAAGGGACTCGATTGTCATTTTGGGGCGCCGGATTTCGTATGTCTGTTGTGGTTAATATAGTGAATGAACCATCTCACGCATTGAACATTCGATGCAAGTACACTTACTCTGTCGAGGAGGTCAGAGGGAGGGATGTCGAGAAGATCCCGCAAGATCGTTTTTGATTGTCCACCCGTCGCAAGGTTATAGTTTCCCGAGATCGCCATCGACCAGACAAAACCAGTGTCATGAATGACGGGCCCGATTTGCTTGTGCGTAATAGTGTCCCAGAATGAGACGGATGAATCGGCAGAGGCTGCGATGAATGAGCCATCACTTGCTAGGGAGATGCACCAAGGGTTTTTGTCGCCGTGAATAGACCACTTCGAGAGCGTTATGCGAGATGACAAATCGAGATAGTGGATGTCTCCTTCGACAGACAAGGCAAAGAGATGCTTGCTGTCGCTCCTCCAGGCGAGAGATTGGTTGTTATACGAGTGAACTTGGATTGGAAAGTCGACGAGGAGACGGCCATCCTGGCCGTCGTATATCCGGACAGAGTTGCGGTGCCACGTCGCAGTAGCGATGAGGTGTCCGTTGGGAGAAAACTTGACTGCGACCACATCGTAGTCGTGTTTGAAAGGGCCGAGCAGTTGTTTGCCAGTCGAGAACGACCAGACACGGAGAGTTCCGTTGTCCGATCCGGTCGCGAGTTTCGTTCCATCTGGTGAAATGTCCACCGCATTTACCCCACCTTCGACTACCCTCACTTTTTCGAGGCTCTTTGCATCCCACACTGCCACGTTTTTACCCCCACTCACGATCCACTTTCCATCTTGCGAGACCGCGATGTCGTGAACAGGACTCCCCGCAACGACGGGCGTCCCCACCTCCTGTCCATCTTGTCTCCGCCAACGTCGAATCGTTCCGTCTTCGTT
The DNA here is from genome assembly GCA_038089615.1 of Aureoboletus auriporus. Classification (NCBI taxonomy): domain Eukaryota; kingdom Fungi; phylum Basidiomycota; class Agaricomycetes; order Boletales; family Boletaceae; genus Aureoboletus; species Aureoboletus auriporus. Next base: position 1,162 of record JBBPLF010000184.1, read on the forward strand.
ACCGCTCACAAAGTGCTCTCCATCAGCGAGGAACGCGAGTCCCAAGACATCCACACCATTGATTTCAATGTCTTCGATGACGTTCCGATTGGACTCTTGACTCCACGTCAGCATTGCACTTTCAGTTGCTTCGCCAAATTGAGTCTCACCTCTGATTCTTCTCGGTTCCTTTTCCTGACTGATGCGTGACGAAAAGCTCCCTTCTCTTAAAGTTGATTCTTGGCTTCTCATCAATATCATTCACTAATTGTCTCATGTGCTCACCGTTTTTCAACCTCAGGTGTGGCAAAGGCATACTAGGATTCAGAGTGGTGGAGTGAAGCATGCATCGCCGTATCCTCGCGATTCCTTATTGTCGCCTGGCATGCACGTGTCCCTTATCATGATGATCGCACAATCGCCGTCTATCTTGAGCGCTCCGAGTTCTCCGTGCAATGAAGAAAATAATGCTTCTAGCTTGCAAAATCGACCAAACAAGATGCGGAATAGTCCCAATACTTGAGTGCGAGGATGACTTTCACCTTCGTTCCATACGCAGTCCAAGGTTACGTCGATTCTTGTTTGCTCTAGCCACTCAAATGGATCCCCTCCCAGGATCGTTTCATGTATACCCACCATTTCATCGCCGGCAATTGCCCCTTGTACTCAAAAACCATGTTCATCACGTCCCTCAAGCCTTTGCCAGTCCCTCTCAACAATTTGAAATCCATGCCGCCATTTGATCTGCTCATGTGCAGGGCGTGGCTCAGCATGGCCGCACGGTGGAGAAAGTGGAGGCGTCGGTGGCCCTGTTTTCACTTCCTGTACAATGTGTACGTGTCAATGTCATGCTTTGGATAATCGCATCGTTCTCCCACACACGATGCTGGACTTAGAGAGCAGCATCAGTCGAACTTGGCTGAGCGGGACTTTCCCTCTTATCGCGTCTACATGCTGACCGGCAATCGTCGAAATGCAAATCGTCCTGGAGCGAGTGCAGGATATCATCGAGTGGATGACGAGTCCATACTCGACTAGCTTCCGCTGGAACTTTTTTTTTGCTCGGTATATTTCGCTACCTTGATATCTCAGACATTGTAAGGTACGTGGTAGCTTCAGGCTTCGTATCTTCTCAAGTCGAAAGTTTGGTTTCTTACTTTACAGGTCTCTCGATGTCTGACAAGTTAGCCACCGCAGGAGCGTATGGACCGGCGCCTGTCGCCAAGCCGACTTCATTCGCCCTCCTGGCCCATTCCTCTCACAATCTGCGCACGACTTGGAGAATGCCCTCGTCCCTAGTTTTCTCGTACACCAGAACCTGCGACAAAATTGCGATATCGCTACCCAAGGAAAAATACCCACGCCCAAGCTAAAAGGTATTCGATATACGGGTTTGGAGCTTGACATTAGTTTGGTCTTTGGGCGGTGTCTGTTCATTGTTCTCAGCGATCAAGTCTGTTGTTACGACTCGAACATCGACGCAATCGATAGCACCTCGTGTGCTAGTATTGTTTACAAACCCCCGTCTGGGAAAACCCTCAAGTCGTTTCGTAGTGTTTCGGCTATTGACGTCGATGGTCGCCCATTTGCGTGCCCAGTCCTGAGTGAAGCAGCGCAGGCAGGAAATCCGACGCACATTTGAGCTTTGACTCCATTGGATACGATTCACTCAATTACTAACCTCGTTCCTGGTTCGAACTATTCATTGAATGTCACGGAGATCTGGAGTAACACTGGACCTTCTTCATCAGGTCGAACGCACGGAATTTCTCAACCTATACGTTCAACTTGGTCCCCGTGTAATTGTTGTTTCAGTTTGCTTTGGTATCAGTCTTCACGATGATTGGATTTGGGATGTCATCGCCTTGGACGTGCGCGGATGCACCCAGTTCCTACTCGCTTCATTTACCTGGACAGGGAGGGAGCCAGATGAGGTGAGCTTCCTGGTTCGCGCACTCCATCGTGCCCAAAGTTGAGTGTCCCCAACACAGACGCCAGAATGGGCTGCCATGACCCCACTTATGAGCATTTCGACGTCAACGCATTTCCTTCTAGCCAGGTCCCTTTACATAGCCGGCACCGGGTGGACCACAATCTTCCAGGCGTTTCCTCTTCCCCCAACAAATATACATGACCATTCTATCTCCCTTGATTACTCACACCGAGGTGTAATTCCCGGCATGAACATACGCGATGTCGTCCACCTTCAGGATGCCGTACTTGACCCATCCACCTCATCACCATCCGAGTCCACGAATTCAAACAATCCGATGTCGATTACTTCAATTCGAAATACGGCACGCTCCGCCTTTGCAGACGTCACAACAAGGCCGGCACCATCGCATTCCAACTGCTGGGTGCGCTCGGCAGACCCTCCCAAACCCCATTCTTTCAGGCGTCTCTCAATGGAACTGGTCGGGCGTTTTGCATGCTTGAGCCGAGCTCGTATGGGATCGTCGCAGCACATGTGCGAGGGCAAGATCATATGCTACCCCTGCGTTCTACGATCACGGGTTTCATGCAAGGCTTCGAACTCTTGGATCATGATCCCTATTCCGGCCGAATATGCCTGCGATATACCGTCCTGGAGGATAAGATAGTCGAGAATTTAGATTTCGCTGTATAAGTGACGGCGAGGAACGCTCCACACTTCATACTAAATTTATCATTCATCATCTGTTTTGTACTACAACATCATGCATGTCCCTTCGAACCCCATTCCGTTGCGCCAATTAGCTGTTATTACAAAAAAAACATCATACTCTCGTTCTCGCTTCCTGTGGACAAAGCGGTCCTGTTATTTTCCCCCACTTCGTTAAGATGTCTTAGTGTTCTGAGTGTATTATTACTCAGGCTTCGTATATAGCACGATTCTATTATCCCTCCGAACATAATTGTCACATCAGATGAAATATGGTGCGTCGACATCAATCCGCAATCCATACACATACTTGACAAAATCAAGATTATGAATGATCTGACTGCACCTACATTCTTTGTGCCGGACGCCGGATAAATCCTCGGCTCAAAGTTCAAGGACCTGACATGTCTAACACAGCTTGCATGATTAGAATTGTGAATGCATTGCCACAAATTTGCGGGAATGATTTACACCGGGATATGCATTTAAGTGTGCATGTGACGACTTGGGATCGGGCCCGTAGTGGGGACAGGGAGCGAACAACATGGACAATGTTCATTCCTCGAATTTTACCTCCGCCGGGATTCTAAGGCGTGAGTCAGACGATGCAAAAAGACATATTCACGGAGACTCACCGTTGTTGGCCCGCCTGGAAAGTGGTATCAAATCAGCAACTAACGGGGAGAGTGGCTTCCAGCTCACGACTTACCTTCGTCATCCAGCCTAACTCCGCTTGAATTTCATTGAGTCCAAAATATACAATCACCTCATAATCGAGTTGGTAGTAGGTCTGGCCGGAAGGCGCCCGTTTCTTGCCCAGATCCTTCACGGCCACGCCTAGGTTCACGCGGATAGTACAAAAGTTGAAAAAGTTTGCTGACATCCATGTCAGAACGAGAATGTGAAACGAAGAATGAAAAGAACTCACATTTGTCTTGGTCTACCCATTTCGGGTGGGACAGACTGCCTCGATAGCACGTAAAGCGCACAGTCTGCATGCCAAAGTCTGTAGGATTTCTTTCCACAAGCGAAAAGGATTCCCGAAACTCCATTTCCTCGCGAACACGATTGCCCTTGTCAGTTCTATGTTAATATCTGACAATCTACTCGACGAAGGAGGCTACCTTGAGGAGCTTCGACTCAAAGTACCCTGGGACGTAGCAATCGCCTGTCGGATCTATTTGCCATTGGTCCTTCCTACGAAGATGTTCCTCGTCGCTGGGATCGACAGGAAGTGCACAGACCACACCATATGTAGCACGTGCAGCACGTGCGGCGACTAGATGATTGTCCCTATCAATGTGGGATAAGACCGCCCCATTAGCAACCGCCTTATTACTTGAAAAACCTCAGTAAAATTTGCGAGCATGCCAGATAAGCACGCACACGTGATTGCCCGGGCGGCAAATCTTGATGTTCCTGTCCTGGAAATATGTCTGGAGCTGAGACCAGAGCCAGTCGTTCGTTGAAAACCCCCCAACGAGGAATCCTATCTGAATGTGGATAAATACGACAAATTACTCCAAAAAGGTGAAACCCACAGTAATCGGTATCGTAGCAGATTTTTGTTGTTGCTCGAATGCGCTTATAGTGGCGTCGATAGAGTCATTGAACAGGCCAGTCGCTTCTTCACTAGAGCGTATGAAATAAGAGGATCAGTGACAATAGTGTGCATTGAACGAAGTCCTACCCCGATAACTTCAGCTTTCCATTCAAGATATTATATTTCGGATTACTGGTGCGTCGACCAGCAACCCTGACATAAGCCGGGTCTTGATTACTCTGGATGACCAGTTTCGTTGATTGATCGAATTCGCGTGTAAATTCAGCAATGTCCTCTGGATTGCAATGCTCCCAGCCTTCAAGTTTTCCTGTTTTCAGAGTTTCTCGCATTCATCGCTGGCAAGGATATAGAAGGAACGAGCCACTGACGTTGTAACAGAATCTTAGCCCGACGAGTAACAAACGTTGAACCCTGCAGTCGACCTATGAAGGTATAGGGTGAAATAAGTAGAAAGTCGGCCATCGACGATAAGTACATACACTCAGCTGGAGCAATCTCCTCGCAAGAGATCGGGTTGAAAGTCATTGAATACATGCTCAAGTCGATCGTCCATTTGCCAGCATCGATGATCACGACTCCTTGAGGAGAAGTTTGATCAGCTTCCTCTGCAATGGGAAGGTTTTCGACGCAAAAGTGAAGGCATGCTTCGCCTTCTGTAAGCATGGAGACACGAGATCGCCACTCGGCCGTCCTGGGGATGAGACCGGCGTCCTCGATCGCTCGACGGTATTGTTGTTGTACACCCTCCCAACCATTTGGATGAGTGAAGATATACTCAATGGAGTCCTCGATGGAGGACCAGGTGAATGTGAGGGGACGTTCCAGAATGTAGGCCTTGGCGCACTGGAAGAGATACTTGATGAAATCTGTGAGAACGTCGACGGCAGATTTTCCAAACGGGAGCGGGGGTAAATCGTCGTTTGAGTTAATAGAAGACGCCAAATGATTTGGGCGGAGGTGAAGCTTCCACCTTGATTTCACGAACGAGTATGAGTTCTATGAATGGTTCGACATGCTTAAGAACCAACCGTTCAGCCTTCCTCCATCCTTCCTCCATCGCTTTCTCAGCCGTGCCTTCAGCGAGCACCTCAGCGCCAGCCGCTTCGAAATTGCCGTTCTTGTCGTAGTACAAGAGAGATGGCACTTGGGCGTCACCATAGCACCGTCTTTGCCCAGGAAATCTATATGGGCCATATTCAAGACAAATTAACATAAATTATCAATGAAGAACTTGCTGCGTGACTCCAAGAATCTCAGGAACTCGCCCTCGTTCAAGAATACAGTATGAGATACCGCTAACGTTCGTACCAATATCGAATGCCACAACGAGTTTAGTAGGGCCGGTGTACGGTTTGAGATCTGGCATGGAGGAATGCAAATTGAAGCTCCGTCGTGCGAACCGCGGTATCGTTGCCTTCGACCATCCGCACCAAACCCCCACGACACCTCCATAAAGTAGCGACAGATCTTAGCATTACACCCTTGGGTCCACTCAACGTCACCGATGCACTCAGCTATCCAGTCATGCGCTAGAATATTTCACTTGTGATGATACGGATAAATATACGTTATGCATACAAATACAACACAGATCGAGAGTCCATGACAAAACTACTGAACATCAATCGTGCAGGTGTTCTCTATCAGGACGTCCAACGGCACATCTTTTTTGCAAACCTGGACCATAATCAAACTGTCAGAAGCAACCCGCCTGTATTCGACACGCGACATCTGCTCAAACAACAGCGCCCCAAACGGCTGCATGAGCCGAGCAACTAATCGGGATGCTCTTGTTCGCTTGTCGAGCCTACTCGGAGCGCGCGAGAATTCTTGGTCTAGGAGAGGGCGGATCCATGGATGGACGAGGTAGAGAGTTGTCATTGTGGTCAGGTCTGTGGTTGTCTTGATCTCCACATCACCAAACATGGCCATCGTCGCACGAAACACAAAAGTCTCTGCTTTCGGTCCTAACATGGACACACGGACAATATCCTCGACGAGGAAAACGATGCCAGGAAGTCGTAGTCGACTCGAAGCAAGGGAAGGAGTTGGAAGTGCATCGAGCTTATCATATAACTTGATGGCGAGGGAGAGGTCAGAGATGGTTGAACGAAATCCTGCCACTATCCGATCCACCTCAACGGTATCCATGGATTGCGGAATGTGAGGCGGTATGAGTTTGCTGTAGACTGTTAGGTCGGCAGGAAGACAACTGTTGTACATATTTGAGGTGCCAGTCCAAGCAAGGATTGACACGTCACCCGATCCCGTCAAGATGTATTCCAGAAGTCGGCCAACAGCGCGATTGCCCTCGCCATATATGACTGGAATCGAAACATTGAATATCCCGAGTAATGAGTATGCAGTATCTTCCACATAGGTCGCTTGACGCATTGAAGCGAGATGTAGCTTCTCGCACACTTTGTCAAGGCCGGGTTGAAGTGCAGAACCCTGCGCAGCCTGCTCCATCTCCAAAATGATACTCTCTTCATTTTTGTGGTTCGACAACGTCAAACCAAGATAAGGCTGCCAGTCCTCCGTGTAAAACAGGATCCTCTTGGCAGCCAGGTATTCTTGATACGTCCACGCTCGAGTGCTCCATATACACTCCTTGAGACCAACTCTTTTCGACCGCGACAAGACTTCAAGTAGGTGGACAAGTGTGAGGGCGGAGCCGCGATACCAATTGAACATGGCCACGAGCGACTCTTCCAAGACAACTTTGTTGCGTTTGTCGACACAGCATGTATCACTCCATGCCCACCGGTACCCTAGAGAACGTGTAGTCGAGCAGAATGTCTTTAACTTGGTGTTTGCGCGGGATGATTCTAGGTCATGGACCGATATACGCTCTACGTCCTGCAGGAGGGGTTCGCCGTATTCCTCCCACTTGTGTGAAAACATGACATATTCACAAAACTTGTTGACTTCGTCTTCAACATAAGCATGGTCGACTCCTCTTGTCGTCGATGACGATACGAGTTCCATGAAGAGTGGATTTTCCTCGAATATCTTTGCTATCTGTGTTCTATCATGGAGCCGACCGGTGTTGGTGTCAATGAGTACCCGTGGCATATTGGAAAGGGTCGCATTGATCATCCTCCGGATGGTAGGCCTAGCATCAAAATAACGACCACGGAGTTCTATTGATGGTAATCAACAAGGGGTAGCTTGCGGAATGTTCAGGAGATGGCTAACCATGAGCATATTCGTCAGGTGAATGATCGAGTTTCGATAGCATTGCATCGAATGATTTAACGGCTTCCGAATAGCGTTTTGCACCATGTAATGCCCCATGTCTCCTCTCATACCCTTGATGAGATGATGGATCGAGTTTGATGACCTGTATGCTCTGTTATTGCCAAAATTTGTGATGTCGAGGTACAATGCATACCTCGTCCGCGTCCTTTTGCGCGTCCTCCCAAGAATGCATCATCAATCGCGCTTGGCTTCGTTTGATTAGGGCTGCACGGTCCGCCGGATCGAACGACAATAGAATCGACAGGTGTTCTTCAGCTACATTGTAGTTCTGAGCGCCGATTGCGACATCAGCAAGCTTTCCTAGTCTTTGCATACATCGCCGTTGGAAACCTGGATCGGATGCTCAGATGACTTTATATCACTCTACGACTACTCACTCAGTTCCCACTGCGCTCGTTCGTCGTGGATATTCGCGTCCACTGCGAGTTCACTCTGCATTCGTCGAAAACAGTCAATCGCCTCTATGACGCGACCGGCCCTTTCAAGAACATCGCAAATTGCATGAAAAGTAAAAAACCTGGGAACTCGAAACTGAGGTGACGAGTATATGAGCGTCCGTCGTGAGTGTGTCAAGTAAAGTATACCTTGATGGCAACATCCAATGCGTCTCTTGTTGACCCACGATGCAGCGCAGTACTCGCCCACTTGATTAATAGCTCCATTGGCGTTGTCGGACCAAGGGAGAGCGCAGTGGAGTAGACTGCGAGTGCACTGTCGTGATTCTCGTTCTGCAAGGCCTCATCTCCCATTCTCTCCAGCGCGTTGACGCATTTGTTCGTAAATGCTGATGATAGGAATATTTGGAACACTCTTTCATGATCTTTGATGACGGACTCACTGAAAACCCAGTCTATGGTTAATGCGTCAACTTTTGCGTCGTCGGTTGCAGTCTCCACGGTCTCGAGAAACGTCCGTGCAGCATCGATGACATGACCGCGTGTATAGAGAGTTTCGCAGTGAAGTTTTCGTGTGTATGCAGCAAGGACGCTATCGGCGTTCCTTTGGGAATCGGCGAGTTGGGTGCGGAGTTGCTTATCTGCATTATGGCGGCAATTGACAAAAGGAAACACAAGTGAAAATGAACCCACTGCTCTCCTCCTTTTGTTTGGCCATGTTTTGAGAGTCGGCGAGCTGTATTTGAAGTTTTTGGACGATTTCCACTAGATGCGCCATTTTTACCTCTGATGGACGTGGATGTTAGAAAAAAACGGAGGGCAGGTACTGATAAACACACTTGAACGTATACCAAGAGACTCGATTGTATCTTTGATTTTGAGTGCTTGCTGTAGTTGATATAGTGAATAAACCATCTGACGCGTTCAAACACAAGTGCACTTACACCGTCAAAGTAATCAGAAGGAAGGATGTTGGGAAGATCCCGCAAGATCGTTTTGGCGTGTCCACCCGTCACAAGGACATGGTTTGTTGAGATGGCCATGGACCGGACAAAACCTGTGTCGTGAATGACGGGTCCGATTTGCTCATGTGTAGTAGAGTCCCAGAATGAGACCGATGAGTCGTCAGAGGCTGCGATGAAGGAGCCGTTGCCTGCGAGAGAGATGCACCAAGGGAGATTGTTGCTGTGAATGGGCCATGTCGAGAGCGTTGTATGAGACGACACGTCGAGAGAGTGGATGTCGCCTTTGAAAGACAAGGCAAAGAGTTGGTTGCTGTCGCTCTTCCACGCGAGGGATTGGTTGTTACCCGAGCAGACTTGGATCGGAAAGGTGGCGAGGAGGTGGTCATCCTGATAGATTCGAACAGACCCGTACCCCCACGTCGCAGTAGCGATGAGGTGTCCGTTTGGAGAAAACTTGACTGCGGCCACGATACAGCCATGTTCGAGGGGGTTGAGCAGTCGCTCGCCCGTCGAGAGCGACCAGACAGAGACTGTGCAGTCGACGTCGCCTGATCCGGTCGCGATTTTCGTTCCGTCCGGTGAAATGTCCACCGCGTTTACGCTACCTCCGAACACCCTCACTTTTTCGAGGCTCTTTGCATCCCACACTGCCACGTTTTTACCCCCACTCACGATCCACTTTCCATCTTGCGAGACCGCGATGTCGTGAACAGGACTCCCCGCATCGATCGATGTCCCCACCTCCTGTCCATCTTGTCTCCGCCAACGTCGAATCGTTCCGTCTTCGTTACCGCTCACAAAGTGCACTCCGTCAGCGAGGAACGCGAGTCCCAAGGCATCGACACAATTGCCGATTTTAATGTCCTTGACAACACTGAAGGAGGACTCGTTTCGGTTGGACTCTTGCCTCCATGTTGACGTCGGACTTTCAGTTGGCTTGCGTTTCATCATTCTCGGTTCCTTTTCCTGACCGATACTCCAGGAGGGGCTCCTTTCCCTCAGAGGCTCCGGTGCCGCGCAGAGCTGAAAACCCGATTTCAGAACTCAGATTGAGCTGATCCTTCCTATGCCAGTGTTTTTCCTACCTCTGCCTTTCGAGGAACGAGATTCTGCTCGTCCGTCTCTTCCTCCTCCTCCTCCACCTTCAACCTCGGAAATCTTTCTAGTTCCGTGGTCGAAGGGAAACGTTCCTCACTTTCTCGACCCTCTTCCCCGGCCTGGTTCACCTCCGAAAACTCACCAGACTCTTCGCTCTCCTCTCCCAGCACATCATGGATCGTGTTGGACTTGGTCTGGATGACCTCCCGTCCAGCATCACTGTTCTCCCCAGGCATTCCCCCTCGACTAGCCTTGGCGGGCATGGCGACTTCCCATTCCTCTTCGACCTTCTTATGTAAACGGTTCCCTGCCGAGAGAGGAATAACGAGCCCAGGAAAACAGCCTGATACATTGTCGACATCCACTAGCCCCGGTGCCGTGCGGAGCTGAAAACCGGGTTTAACCCCAGCTTGAGCAGGATCTTTCTATGCAAATGATATTTTTTCGTACCTCTGCCTTTCGAGGGGCGAGATTCTGCTTGTCCATTTCTGCATGAGCAACATCGAAAATCCTCACTTTCCCGTCTTGAACCTGAGTGATGTCGCGTGCGCTCGGACCGTTCTTGGGCTTCCATGGTAAGCGAAACATGCTCAGGTTTAGCAAAAAGGTGGAAAGAGGAATGCACCGTTGTTTCTTCGAGGTTCCCCGTTGTCGCCTGGCATGCACGTGTCCCTTATCAAGATGATCGCACAATCGCCACCTATCTTGGCCGCTCTCTTCGTGCAAGGGATGAAGAAAATAATGCTTCTAGCCGACAAACGTGATTAAACAAGATTCCGAATATCCTAACACCTGAGCACAATGATGACTTTCACCCTCGAGCCAAACGTACACCGGGTTACATCGATTCAAGTTCTTGTTTCCTTCAGCCACTCGAACCCTGTACAAATACTTTCGTAGGCCCACTATTTCAACCACCGGTAACTGTCCCTTGCAATAAAAAACCATGTTGACGAACTCCACGACCGTCAAGCCTCTGCCAAATCCTCTCAACAAATTCCAACTCCACGCTGCCATTTCGTCCGCCCATGTGTAGGGCATGACTCTGCACGGTCCCATAGTGAACAGTGGGTTGACAATGACGAAAGTGTCGTGTAGTGCTGCGAGCGCTATCTTTCCTCAGTCTTCCTGTACACACGTGTCATGTTTCGGATCCCAAGACTTCAGTCACACCGTTCTCCGATATGTGACACTTGGCTAAGAGGCCAGCTATCGAGTTACTTGGTTGAGCAGCAACTTTCTCTTATCGCGTCTATGTACTGACCGTCACAGATCGCCAACATGCAAATCACCCTGGAACAGGTGTGGGATATAATCATCAGCCCACTCTAGAGATTCCTTTTCAACGCACCGGCTGTAGGTGTGTATTCGAGACGGTCATACCAGTACCATGACCGCATCCCATAGTATCATTGTAGCTGTATCCTGGAAATCATGTTATATCGCTCTGTCCGGTTCTCGCCCACCCTATTTCTTACTGATTATGCCCCCCCCCCCCTCACACTCAGTCATACGATCGGGAAGCGCAACACCTCACAGGCAGACCACTCTCCCTGCTTTCTCCAACTTGCTCGCCAAGATTCTCGATACAATCTCGTGCCGGTCCCGCAACCCGATTGAGGGTCGGAAAATGGGCGGTTGTCGTTCGTCGTTGTTATTCGTCCGCGAAAGAACATTTTCCTGTATAGGTTGGTTGCTCGTTGAACTAAGACCAGGCATCTACACACACACCTATGGAATCACCGACGACTGGATTGGCAAGCCAATGGACGAACCTACACTGGGGACCTTCGTCCGTACCCGCTGTTTTTGTATTACAATTGGAGAAACTCCTAGAACGTGTGCGGTAACCCGAAGGTCGCAAAACTGCACCATCGGACATTCATGTACGTCATTCGTATACAATTTGCAGTATGCTATCACTAAGGATGGGGCAAGGGAAAGAACAACAAAAAGGTGTACGAACGCGAGAATAAATGTGCGTGACCAGACATGAGCGCTGAGCATGGAATCTTTTCATGGTCATTCTACGGCGGGGTATAACCGGCATAATGCACTCCGAAACTCTGAGTCAATGACAGCGCAGGACTAACCGCTCCAGCCGCGCACCGTGACACGAAGAAAACATGATTGCTGCTAACACAATGGAAGTAACAAATCGAACTGGAAGTGGTTCAACGAAGATATATCCATTACCATACAGCTACAGTGGCTTACGAACTCCCTCGCTCAAGTCTGAGCACCAGCATGACGTGCACTCTTCAGCTGAGAGAATTCAGCAGAGTGTCGGATTATATCGCGGAGCGTTTCTAAGTTGGACGAGCAAAAGGTTACTGACGCCGAAGTGGGACGTTCCAAACTTACCATTCTTGCACAGGTCATACAATGCAGTTGCAGGGCCAACTATTTGGGAACGCGGTAGGGATGAGGTCCCCGGGGATGGGAGCAGCTTCTTCACTATTTCGATCACCTGTGGTTCTATAGCCTGCTCACCAGCCACTAGTTAATGCGTGAGCGTCAGTTGTAAACTGAATAAGGGAAAGACATATTCACTCGTCTGAGCCAGCGCAGCAAGAACCTTGATGCCTTTCCTCTGAGTCCGTTTGTCATCGACCGTCAAGTTAGCAACAGCTTGTTTTACGATGCCCGTAAGCTCTGCCCGATTATCTTTCTCTGCAAACAGGTTAGTCGTGTAGGTGCATACAGACACTGGGAACATACCAAGGATGTCGAGACATATCAAACTCATGCGGACCTCGTGGCGTTCACCGCCTTCAAGTTTCTTTCTCAAAGTGTCAACTATGCCCTCGTTGATCACTTGCTCCTTCAGATCTAGGCCGAAGGCATGATTAGTACAAGGTTTGTATCAACGTATCAGTAAAATTCATACCAGTCGTCATGAGTCCATCGAGGATATGCCTGCCTTCCACACGGCCTACTGCATCGTCAAACCAGCCTTTGTCCAGCATCGCAACGATAAGTTGTGCAACACGAGGGAAATCGGGGCGTGTCACCATGCCTAGTTTATGCATAAGCTGAGCCAATCCTCCTTACCAAAAGCTAGGCTTGCTTACCTAGAGTCAAACAGGTGTTTAGCGCATACGCTGCCAGCAGGGAGGTCTTTTTTCGTTCCAACTGTTTGATGAATATATGCACAACCTTTTCCGGTGTGCAAATCTCCCGAATTTCCAAGTCTAATTCATCAGAAGTCAGCTACCAAAATGAGATTGCTTGCAAACCTACTTCTGCATAGCTTCAATAATGCCAAGGTCGCCGCGGTGCGTTCATGAGCGTCGCTCGAGTTGATAGTCGATACTAGCTCCTGGGTGATTTTCTCCTTATCCCACCCAGAACCTGACACAAGTGAATCACAAAAAAAAGGCGTGCATGATACATAGCGCTCACCCTTAACTTGGAGTATAGAAGGCAAATCACCATTGCCGGGTGAAGGGGTGCCGCCTACTTCTACATCTAATCGAGGAAGTGTGTTACCGAGGTAGCTTAGGATGTTAGAGAAATGGATGTTGGAATCTACTGATTCCACGATGCAAATCAGGTGACAGAGTGTGACCAGTAAGGCTACTACTTACGGCGTAGCACGTTCAACGCAACTAGAGCCTCAATAGCCGCAGAACCAACGGGACTGTTTTTCACTTTTGCCAACTCGAGAATTTTAGGTTCCAACTTTTGGCGAAGCTCTGTACAATGAATGATCAAATGGTAATGTACGACAGCGAGTCGGAGAGCTCTTACCCGGCTGGTACTGAGCCAGAGATACAACCAACTTCAGCGACGCTATCGTCCGCTTAGGTGCTATGAAGATGTAATCAGCGAAGAGCACACGACCAAAAAGACACTATTACTCTTCACTTCCAATGTCGCATAGAGCCTTGTTTTCTCAGTTTTCGTTGGATCTGGTCTACTGAGCTGATTGATAACTCTGTTTCTCACGTGTTCTGAGAGAGTGAGCATAGAACCAGACGGTATTGATCATACATACGCACGGTCTTCGACGAGGTAGCGTAGACTTTCCGTGACCAATAGGAATAAGTGGTCACTCGGACCATTCCCAGTGCGGTCCAGTGCACGCGTGACATCTTCAATCGTTCCTAAGCATACAACCAGACAGTGTTGATCGTACCCACCATTTGGGAGGAGAAAACGTAGATTTTCGGTAGCCAATATGAATAAGTGCTCGCACGGGCCATTCCCGGTGCGTGCCAATGCGCGCACGACATCTTGGATCGTTCCGTCATGATCAAAAAAGTGTCGGAGTCTTGCCTGCTTTGTCGAGAATCGCAGAACGTAAAAAGCTCGGACATCATTGGAGGATAATATGCCACGGAGAGAGTTCCTTGCATCATTCATTCGTCTCTCTTCCTCGGGAGCGGGAAAATCCCCTATTGGAGAGTATGGATCAGCGTATTTCCGGAGGGATACTACAAATATAACACACAAAGCATGGCATAGATCATGGTGAGGACGAACTTTTCAAAATCAGGTTGCTTTCCGATGGCTCGGGTCCAGTCCGGTCTGGGAATTTTTTGAGCCTGTCCATTACCTGGTCCCCGATAGTTCACATCAGATGCATTTCGTGGATGAGTAAACAGAGGGGAAACTTACTGGAATCAAGAAGGAATAACACTTTCTCGAGAGATTCCAGTAACTTTGTTTTATTGCCAAGCAATGATGTCAATAAACGCGTCGTTGCTCCTTCGTCTCGGAGCTCAGTTGTCCATAATCGGTCTGAGGCTATTCGTGGCACCATCGGAATTTCGACGCCATCTAGTAAAGTAGCACTGGGGGTATATATATCGCCGAACAAAACGGACGAGTGAATGTGTTGACCAGGAATGATCAAACGAGGACGAGACAGGTGCCACCTGCATACGATCAACCAGGGAGTAAGGTAAAATATGAGGATGGCGTCACCTCCATTTGTGTTTACCAATACCACTGAACGATACTTGGTGACGGACGGGGCAGAACTCAAGAATTTTCCACCAAATCGTCATTGTGTCCCTTCTACCGCAATCTACGTCCTCTGGATCCCAGATAGACGTTTCCGGTTTTAAAACTAAACCGTTGGCGCAGGCTTCCCGTCTCATCCATAGGAGTGGCACGTGGCCAGCATGAACAGTACTAGTGTAGGTGTCATCGATCTGGAGAAATGTTTCCACTGGATTATCTAGGCGGCTCATCCCGCCACTGGATTCCAGAATGCATCAGACTCCTCATTCACGTGAATCGATATATCACATACACATCAGAATGGCCACCGGGGAACCAAACTTCTTTGACATCACCGACGGAGGATCTGGAACTTCGTACGGGGCTACGGTAAGCGTTCACTTCCATAAAACACTCCGGAAGAAACTTGACCCGACGTTCATCTAGAGCAAGTGCATGTCTGAAATGGCACGCGTTTGTTACCGTTTCGGACGCAGTGAGATGAACATCTCTCTTGATCAGACCCAATGAAGACACCGTATCCCTAGTCAATGTCAACCTATGGCATCACGAAGGATGCGAAGGACTCGACACACCAGACCCCCACGAAATGAATCCTCACACCCTGCCAACAGAACCCCTTCCTGAATTTCATTGCTTCCTGTCTTGCTTGGGGGTTCAAGGAATCGATGGAATCGAAATGACCATACGCCCTGTTGTAATATACCCATGAGGTTAGGTGCTCATGCAAAATAACAGCGGAGATACGGACGAATCAACCTGATTTTCATGCTCCCGTTTCACTAGACCAATCTGGTGAATGGGTTAGTCGCCATCGATACGACATGCGGTACACGTGCTCACCTCATGGAGCATACTAGCAAGTTTTCTTACTTGATATGCACCTCGAGAGAACCCTGCAAAGATAGCATCATCCGCTAGAGCCAGTGGCAAACTTGGACACACCAAATAGATATATTTGGTCTCCCTTCTGATAGGTCTGTACTAACCAACGGTACGCATCCTGCACGTTTTTCTCTACATTCCTGCAGGGATCGATTCGGTTAGTTGCCGAAGGAGACATTAATCCAAAACGAACCAAGCGAAAGCCATCTCAAATGCGCTGTAGACCACCTTCCGTGCCTGATCGAATGGCGATAATGTCCTGTCCTCATATGCACCGATCCCCTTCAAATAACGTGTTATCTGCTCGGGCTCAGAGCTTTCTCTCTCGGTCTTGACTTCACTGTGTAGCTTTACAACATTTGTGTCCTGCCCACGCACTGGTTAGCCATAGTAAACCACAGCAAAGACAAAGTATTACCTCGAGACCAGGTTTATTCGACGTGCCGTCAATAAAGACCACCAGATTCCTCGGGTTCGCAGAGGCACTTTTGCAAGTGGGGCATCTGTGCGACGGAGGCACTGACATTGACGTTGCTTAGAAATACAGGCTGGGTGAGAGGGTGGGTCTGAGTTGGCCTCACTGGTATGGGGGAAGATCCTTAAGAACACACGCCGTACCCGCAGGCCATTCCCCAGCGATGACTAAACGAGGAATACGTGTGGATCAGTGACAAATTCATCTGCATGGCAGTCTCGGGCCTTGCACTGGCAGGGCACGTACCGAGGCCTAGCTATGGCTAGTACCGTGCATGTTGACCGCAGTCACTGCATGCCTTCAGCATCAAAAATAGCCTTGTTGCATGTGGTCACGATACCTGATAGGCACTAGAGGCCATCCGATTTAGCTGGTGTCCTGCCAGTGGTGGTGCGACTCAAACTTATGTATTTGCGACTGCTCTCGTTAGCCGATTAGCCGAAAATATTCTCAAAGCATACATACGCATGACGCAGGGACGGGCTATTCAAATCTGCAAAGTAGGATATCACGTTAACATTTGACAACATTTTCGTAGCACATTTGAGAGCTGTGATTGGAGGACAGGTGAGCAAGAATGGGAATTAAGGGTCCTTTTCGTAATACCGTAAAGTATACGTGGGCTTTTGCCTTGCCTGGGGCCATTCCCAACTTGCAGATGTTGGTTGTCACAAGCCCGAACTTTTATTTTCGACATTCTTCGGTTTCAATGTGCTTAAGCTATATAAACTATACTTCAGTAAGCTTGGGAGAACAGTACATGTTGAATGTGCGAGGTACATGCAAGGCAAGGTGGCAGTGAGTTCTTCCTTTTATCGTCAAACTCCGCTGCTCGACTCCTAAGCCAGATGTGCCATCGAGGTGGCACTGGCACTAGTGCCTGCACATTATGCATTAACGTAGGACTCCTAAGCTCCCTGTCAGTAAGACTAGTGGCATGCAAGGATTATCGTGATGCGGGCCGGCGGGGAAATTTTGAAGGTCCCGTTTCAAGTTGGACTTTGGCCGGCGTCACACTAGCAGTGTGGTAGGCGAGAGCGCACATGTAGTGAGGCCATGCGCATGATTTTGTTAGAGTGTTGGTCAGGGTCCGGGAATGCACCTCCTCTTCTCATGACTCAGTTATGTGCACGTTGTATGGACGGTATCGACGTGTAAAGACTCAGATTATAGATACATACACAAAAGTTCCCTCTAAAAACTGTCGTCCCTTCTCTTCTCCCTTGGGCTTGTACATCTCTTTCTTCAGTTGTCATCCATGCCAATTACCCTGGTGATCTGCAAATCCCGAAGATTCCCGGTCGAAAAATCATATACCCATCCGTGGACCCAAATCGGCTTCTTCTTTGCCGACTTCCTCGCAAACGCCATCATCTCGTGCCCCGTCAAATTCTCCACCTGCATCTTCACGTTCTCCTCGACGACGATCTTCAACGCCACCTCATCGTCCTCGGGCAGGTCCAGCTCTCGTACGCGCTCCACGAGCGGTGTAAGCCAACGCGTGATCGCGTCGCTGGGGTCCTTGGACGCCTCGTCATGCACATCTTCCTCCTCGTTCAACACACGTCCTTCGAGTAATTCGACGATGTGGTAGAGCGAGTCTTGGAGGGTGTGGCGACGCTTGGTATGTTGGTTCGTGTCTAGGGGATAACGCGCCGCTTTCATCGCCGTGATCGCACCACCGCAATGCTCGTGGCCAACGACGGCGACTGCCAACAGAATCTAGAGTTACGAGAGAGGAATGATTGTGAGAGGATCCGTTTTGCGTACTGTGTTGGACACTCAGTTCCTTCAGGGCGTATCCGAGGACCGACAGCGCATTGTCATCATGAAGATGGAATTGGCTATTCAGGAGGAAAAGGGCTCAAGTATGCAACTTTCCAACCAAAATTGTGACGCACTTTGCAATGTTGCGATGGACAAAAATGGTACCCGGCAATGCCGTCGTCGCGTCTGATTCCTGCACTCTTGAATCCGAACAACCAAGCCAAAGGATCTATTGAAATTAACACTCGTCGCGAAGAGATGGAATCGAAATTAACCCGCCTCGGGTGCTTGTTTGCTTTTAGGATCTGGAAAATACTGAGGAAACGTCTGGTTCAGCCTCTCTGCCCACTTTGCATTTGCTGAAAGGATGCGAGAGGCGTATTCATTCACATCCACACCCGAGGATTGGAGATCGGACATGATCCTAGAACGCAGATGATTTGGTCGAGGGAGATGATGAGAAAGCCTTAGGATAATTGAATTTTATCTTTCGCAGGGCGTGGGGTTTGAACTAAGTTTGGACGGTCGCGAACCCGTGCCTGTAGAGGCGGGGCGCAAGGAATGATTTCTAGGTCGCAATCGCGACCTAACCGGTTAACCAGCCAGCCATGGTGTCTTGTCAACAAATGACGTGAATAAGGGCAATTCTTTAAAATGCATGTAATTATACAAATGTACGCTTATTTCCTAAGAATGGGGTAGGGAATATCAAAAAGGAGCACCAACGAGAACAAATGTACGTGACCAGAAATGTGCATGGGAATTCTTCGTGATAATTCTATGGGGGTATGACCGTCCAGTTAGTTCGAATACGAAGGGGGTCCTGTCGTTCAGTGAGCGCAGAAATCAAGGACTCAAAAAGGTGTTCAACGAACCAGGGGAGCGCGCATTCTGCAATGCAGACTGCAGTACCTGCCGTTCATCATACGACAATGAATCTACTAGTCGTACGAGGCCATCAATGGACGCCTTGCGGTCTTGCTGAGCAGCTTCGAGGAAACGCTGCAAGAGATGGTCTGTCCTCAGTCTGACTAGTGCATGGGTCAAGTCCAAGTCCTCCAACGCATTCGCGAGGGCACGGTTATCGGAACGGTCTACGGTGGAAACCAATGAATCCAGTAGTTTCTCCAGAAGTCCTGGGGAAGCATCCGGGTTGCTTTCAACTAATCGAGCCAATGCGTCGGATCGAGCCAGACGTGCGCGAAGTGCCCAGTAGAAGAAACGACGAGCCTCTTTCCATACCGCAGGTTTGGCACAACCTTTGGCTTCCATACGACCAGTTCGACTGAGGAGACACGTAAACATGCGATCCACAAAGAAAGAGCAAGCGCTTACTCGTGAAGATCAGCGTACAACAACGAAATTTGCTTGTAAGTAGGTTGCAACAAGGTTTCTCTTTCGGCCAATGCTTCCATAGCTGCAGTCCTCTCTTCGGCGGATTTGCTCGGATCCTTGGTATCAGCCTTCAGAGATGCGTACGTGGAGTCAAGGCGCTCCATCAGCGAAAGGATCTTGTCTCGGCGCATTTTAATCTCAACAACACCCTCGGGTTCCAGCACACCAGCACGCGCATCAACATCGGCGTACATCTCCATCTTGGAGGAGTTGATTGAGGGATCGAGAACGACCCAGGCCCCACCACGAAGTTCGCCATTTGGTACAATGTAGACGAACACAGGTTGCTTGTAGCTGGACAGGCCATCGACGATCTTCGAGCCCTGTTTCAAAATTTCGTCGAACATATCCTGCTGACCACCGGAGAAACCACGCCAGTTGGCAAAGATGATGAGCGGGAGGCCCTCACGGTTGAGGTCGAAGATGGCCTGCGCGGTCTTGTACGCAGAGTTAGGATACCAAACTTGCCCAGCCTCCATGACTTTCTGTTCGAATGATGCAGGATTAGCAGGGTCTGCGGGTATGACACGTTCAATGGTGCGAGTTTCGACAGCGATGACACCAATAGGAATGCCGCCCAGCCGCGCACGCCCAACGACAACGGTCTGGGCCCATCCAGAGAGCGTTTCTTGGAAAGATCCTTTGTCGAAGAAGCCTGGGAGCCAATTTGACGTTTGTTCATCAACTTTTCCCTCAATGAACCAGCGAGGGTCATAGGGGCCCTTGGGAGGGACGTAGGCGATTTCGCGGTCCCAAGTATCCGATGTCTCGCGGACGGGCAGTGTATCTCCTTTGACTTCGGGAATGTATGACAACCATTGCAAGATGTGGGTGACTCCCTCTAGGTCGCTGGCTGCAGTAAGATGTGAGACACCGTTCTTGTGCATGATCTGAGTACCGCCGAGTTGCAGATTGGAGGTATACACTTCGCGACCAAGCACCTTGTTAAGCGCGGGCGCCCCAGTCAGGATGATGGGTTGTCCCTCGACTTGTACAGCACGTTCACCCAAGCGGACAAGGTATGCACCAATTCCAACAGAGCGAGCGGTCACCAAAGTGATGGTGAAGATATCGTCATATGCACGGGATGTTTCTCCAGCAATAAGACCAGATCCCCTCAATGACTCGACACCGAGGCCATCTTGGAGCCCAATGATATCTGTGATCTTGTAACGAACTTCCCCGTTAATTTCAACCTCTGTCGTACGAATTGCGGCGGCGGCCTTTTCTTGCACCTTGAGATAGTTCTCCCTAGTCAGGTAGAGATACTCGAAGCCTTTCTCTGGGTGAGCTTCATCGTTCCAGGCACACGAAAAGAGGCTCATGACCTCTTCTCCCAGACCAATACGAGCACCTGAGTTGGCGGAGAGGTAAATTCGGGGAAGACCTTGGGTGCGTGCATACTTGGTGACGAGGTAAAAGAACTGGTCCTCGATGGGGCCAAAGGAGCCGATCTTGTAGGTGATATCGTTCGCGATGACTACCACCTTGCGACCGTCAGGAAATTCTGGCGTTCTAAGCGTGATCACCCAGGCAACCATCCCGAACGTATTGTTACCCGGAGCGCGATCCACCTCAGTAAGTTGATCATGCTCGTCAAGCACGAGTTCTTTTGCCTCAACGAACTTCTTCGGGAGAATAAGCGACGAGTCGTAAGTGCGGGCCGTGATCCAAACATTGTGCAGAGCCTTCGAGAACAGTTCGGGGAAGTCGTAGACATATGTAGTTCCAATAAGGTGGGCCTGGTAACGCTTGGGTTGTAAGGACTCTTTGGTCGGGTACGGCTGGTTGACTGGCTGGAGGTGAAGATGCCCCTTCTCTCCGATGGACTTCAGGATCGTTGTACCCTTGTCAGTGGTGATCTCCTGGTAACCATGGAAGTTGACGACAAATCCGGATACGTTCTCGATGATACAGCGAATTGGAGTGACATTGCCATCTTGGTCTTCGAGAACAACACGGATCTCTGAGCCAGTAACGTGTAAACGCCAGAGCCGTTTGCCATGCCGTTCGATGAATCCAGAGATAGCCTCAAGTACATCTTCATAGGAGACCTGAAGAGTGTAGACGAAGTTCATGAAGATATGGTTGACATCGGCGTTGCGGTACTGTGCGCTGACGACTTCTAGTGCATCCAAAATACTGGTCACGAGTCGGTCCGTTTCGGATATGAGGTATTCCTTCGTGCTCAGAGAACCGCGCAACCGCCCAGGACGAATCAAAGCACGGATGAAGAATCGATTGTCGAGCTGGTTCTCTCTGGCAACAGCATGATACATGTGAATCTGTTTGGTCTCCACGAAAACTGGCTTGAGCTTGTAGTTGGAGAGGCGACTGAGTTCCAGCTGGAACGCCAATGCGGGTTCGATATTACGGATAGCTTGTTCTTCGACCCAGGTACCGTCGGTACCCCTTAGAGTGAAGTACAGCGGGTACTGTCCACGCTTGCAGATAAGGACTGTTACACGGCGAACGCCACGCTTCACGAGAGTTGGGTTGCGTTCGTTGACGAATTTGAGGACTCGCTCTGCCCACACCTCTTCAGGTACGTCATCAACTGCGTCGAAGACGCGAAGGGCTAGGTTCATAACATTGGTTGGTTCCGTAGTGCCATAACGGTGACGGAATTCCTCAGGATCGAACACCGGGAGGAAGGAGGCGACCCCCTCAAACCCTATTTCAAGAGCGGCCAAATCAGAGAACGAGGCAATGACACCGGTACGAACGGGCTGGGATTGCTTCCGGCTGATCAAAAACGACAGGTCGCTGACAGATCCTTGACGTCTCGGGTCACTTTGATTGGAAATTAGTCACGTTTTGAACTTAAAAGGCAAGCTAAACTTACGGTGGAGTAGTGACGCTTGGGGTAGCGGGGGGTGAATGTGAACGCCCAAGGTTGAAGCGCCAGATGAGGGCACTCGGGACCTCACCGTCATCTGGCCCATCACCTTGTTCATAGTCAATCGACAGCAATGAGTAGGCGCGGTAGGAGCGGCGGACATAAACCTCGAACGCAGCTGTGCGATAACGTTAGACTAGGAAAAGATGGATGAATAACAAGCACGGACCGAGTGTAACAACAGGGTCCGAGTGCATGAAAAATGCTGGAAGAACGTCATAGACAGTGTAGCGTGAATCGCTGAGCTCGCGCAGGATCTCTGCGGAAGGGGTTCTATGAAACGTTGGCAAAGTAGGTCCGGCGTAGCCAAAAAAAAAAGCACCTATTCGCTGTGCCTTGTTCACCATAAAGGCTAGAAGTCACGGATGCCTTGAGAATCGCTTCCATCTGGACGAGACGCTCTTCGTAAGAAGGCATCTGTCCGATGATCAGAACTTCGCGAGCTTTCAGGGACACTGTAGTTGATGACCTATACGATTGTCAATCGTAGAAATCAGATGGTGAAACAAAAGGAGGACAAACTTTGACTCGAGCCCCGCAAGATTGCTAAGGACCTGGTAAAGCTGGCTTTCCACACCAAAGACAGGGAGGCCACTTGATTTGATGTAATCTAGAAGCAAGAACACGAGTTTCGACTTGCTTTGAGCTTTAGTGTGGCTAAGCACGAGGGCCACCACTTTGTCCAGGTCATCCTTGTTTTGTTCTCTCAAGCTCAAAACGCGAGCTTCGATGCTTCCTCCAAACAACTTTTCCGTCGACTCATAAGCGGAGAGAAGGTGGGCGATGGTAGAAACTTCGTGGCCCTTCAGCCCGCCCATAAATTTCTCGAGGACGTCAAATAAGGGACCAAGTTGTGTCCGAAACATCGATCGATCTTGAGGAAGAACGGAATCCTGAACGTAGTGCTCAAGGACTTTCTTGATACGGACAGTAGGAAACTCGTGGGAATCGCCTCTGGACTTGGCACTGTCGATGGTTGACCGAATGGCATCCTCGAGTTTCAATGGCATACGACCAGACAGAGTGGACAAGATGGAACTGACTTCCGAGTAAGGGAGCTCGGGGTCGTGAAGAACTTCGATAAGGTCTTTAAAGGTTGAGGTCATAATGGCTTGGTTGTCGTAACCTTCGAGGATGTCATTGAGTGTTCCTATGCAACGCACAAAACGCTGGTAGGGCCTGTTTCCAACAACACCAGGAGGACCCATAGATGGGAGGAGACCATCGAACGGCTTGGCGTGCTTGACCCGAGCGGGATCGTCAAGTGTCAGAATGCCAAGGATATCGCCGGGCTCGAGACTAACACCGGGCTGCTTAACAAAATGGACGATGCCGTCTTCCGCAGCGACCAGCGGCATATACATTTTCATGACCTAAGCAAAGTGAACAATGAAGATTGCTTGCTTTATGGAACGTACTCACCTCAATCTCTGCGTATTGCTCGCCAGCTTTGATATGATCACCAGTATCAACCAAGAAACGGACAAGTTTGCCAGGACTTGGACTCCTCAATTGTGTTGGGTCATTTTCTTGCTCAATCAAACACGTCTTGGAGTCGACCATGAGTCGCAGAGCTCCGACTTCTTCTCTCCAGTATACCGAGTGACTGCGACCATCGAGGAGGATGAGGAGACCACCATCGGCGAGAGGGCGCGCGCCGACCATTGTCCTTCCGCCGTTCAAGAACAGTGTCCACACGTGCTTCGAGGAACGAGTACAGGTAAAGTTGTACTTGATGTTCTCATAAATGAAATCGACGCTGAATACGGTCTTCAACAGATCACGAGCAGGAACCTGGCCTTTATCCAAAATTCGCTTGTATTCGCTGAGGCATGCCTCTGCCGCGAGGTGGGCTTTGGTTATGGCACCGCAGACAACGGCGAGGGTAGCATCTGGACGCTCTGCGGTGAGCTTGTTACTGATTAGGGAATCCAACCAGCCGGTTGTAAAGGTATTGTCTATGAACGCTTCAAGTTCGAGAAGCTTGATGAGGTATTCCACGGTCGTTCTAAAATCACCACGAATGCTCAACTCCTTCAACGCAACGATCATGTTCTTCCTACTCTCATTCCGGTCTTCTCCGTATGCGAAGATGTGACCAAACTGAGAATCGGCAAATTCGTGGAGGCCACCTGCAGTGCTAACGGAAAAGTAGCCCCAGACATTCGTGCTGGAGCGAAAATTGAGCTCTTGAAGTGACCCAGATGATGGCTTGAAGCCGGCGTCTGGGTTCTCTGCAGTGATACGAACAGCAACAACGTGTCCCTTAGGACGAGGTTTACGCTGAAGCTGATTAGACTCAGGCTTCACCAGATCGAAGTCGATTCCGGATGAAGCGTTAGGAGCAACGCCGTATAACGTGCGAATGTGTCGAATACGATGCAGAGGAATACCCATGGCGATCTGTAGCTGTGCAGCAGGGAGATTGACACCAGTGACCATTTCGGTGGTTGGATGCTCGACTTGAAGTCGAGGGTTGAGTTCGAGGAAGTAAAACAAGTCTTCGGAGTGACTATATAGGTCTTGTAGAAATCCTTGTCAGCGGACTTGCGAGATATGACAAGAAGTAGCGCATACATTCAACAGTTCCGGCACTAACGTATCCTACGAGTTTGGCGAGGCGTACTGCGGCGCGCTCCATCTGCTCAAAGGTATCATGGTTGGCGATCGTCACGGGGGCTTCCTCAATAATCTTCTGATGACGACGCTGGACGGAACAATCACGCCCAAACAAAGAGATCGCATTTCCATACTGATCAGCGAGAAGTTGGACTTCCAAATGACGCGCCTGGCTGGCGAGCTTCATGATGAAAATGGGTGATCCTACAACGAATGGATGTTATAGGTGTGAAGGGTAAATCTCATGCACATTCTCACCAGGAATTTCACCGGCGACCGCATGGTATGCGTTCTTGAAGGCATCAGAATGCTCGACCTTCCGAATGCCTTTTCCTCCTCCACCCTCACTGGCCTTGATCATGACAGGCCAACCGATTTGTTCAGCTTTAGCAAGCCCTTCCTCTACGGTGGTCACGCAAGCGGCTCGATATACATCATCGGCAACGTTCACAAAGCCCCGTTCCGATAAGACAGTTTCCGAGATCCCTGAACCGGACCACGCCATGGTAGGCACCTCGGCGCTCTGCGCGACGATAGTACTCGAGATCTTGTCACCCAAGCTTCTCATGGCACTTCCAGGGGGGCCGATGAACACGATGCGGTTTTTGCAGGCGGAAAGACTCTCGGGAAGTCTGGGGTTTTCAGATGCGTGACCCCAACCTGCCCAAACGGCATGTACACCAGCACGCTCGGCAACGTCGACAATGAGATCCACGTTGGCGTAGTTGTTATTGTTGGTACCGCCTGGAACCTCGATGTACTGATCTGCCATGCGAATGTACTCGGCATTGACTTTGAGATCCTCCGGCGTGGCCATAACGGTGAACTCGATGGCTTTCTCCGTTCCAAATGTCTCGTAGCTCCATTGGCGGATGGAGCGGATTTCCTTGACGGCAGCGATACCTTTAGGAAGACTTGAGTATATGCGTGTCATAATTGACAAGATAGACAATACCGTTGTTCGCAATAAGGACCTGGGATGAACAGAGAGAAGCCATTAGTTTCTCGATACACACAGGGAGAGTCAAGGAAAGAGCGCCATCGCCTCAACGACCCCACTGATCGACCGGCGGGTGATATATACGCGACACCCACCTTTGTGATGACCGTATGACCGCCGTGGGTCTGAACAAAGTCTTTTACGCGGCCAGCTGCGGCCTTGTCCAGGGAATTTCCCCCTATGCATGACGTGCATCAGACTCGAATAATACGGAGGCGTCCTCCTCATGCCCGCGTACGTACCAATGAAATGCGCAACTTTCGAGTGATCGTAGGCTGCCATGATTCACAACGGTGAGAACTCGCAGTAATGCCAGAGGTGGGAGATGGTGAGAGGGAAGAGTGATGAGGCAGAGAGTGGATGAAAAGTTATTTTACTCTCTACCAGTGCAAGTTCCCCCAAAAGTAGACACTGGGGTACTTACGTACGTATATCGGTGCATACTGACCTAATTTCTCACCATTTTGCACTCCGCAGACAAGAAGACTGCATCGTGGTAGGGCCTCGAAGATCGATGGTCATATATCGCGATGCATCTGAATGGCATACACCGGACTCTGGGAGGCACATCGAGCGCTGTCACCCGGCACCCTGCGGTCCGATCAATCGTATATATGTAGTACTGGAAGTATCTCGCCATAGCTCTGGCCATCTCATTCAATTCAGCAACTCGCTTAGATCCGTGTTGAGAATGAGCCTCGTAAGAAACCCGGATAGCTGTGACTCTAATGAGTGATCCAGTCCCAAGACGAACAGGGATGAGTCTCTGACTTCGTTGATCACGGTGTGTGAGCCATTATACGTGTCGCCAGCACCCAGATGACCATATCGGAATGTGCCAGTGTGTTGCGTGAGCTTCCAGTAACGACGCGTGTCTGTGGAGTGGGCATGCCTCAAGCCATTGCTTCATCTCCGTCATGACGTCTTTGCTCACCTGTATCGCCTACAACATTACCTTAATACCACACGACAGTACAATTATTAAAAAACCATTAATACTGGTCCCAGGTGAAATAATGGCGGACTTTGGAAGGTCATCCGTGTGGAGGCGGGTCTCTAAAGTCGATCGGATGATCCTGACAAAAGAGCATACGGTCTACTTCCCACCGTGGGTGTCACGAATGCTGGCCCATTATAGGCTTGCTTTGAGTATCGGAGAGGTGTATAGCGAAGGCCACGAGAACCTACCGTCTTTCCAAAGGCCTCGATCGTCATATTATATCTCGCGGCAACGGGTGCGTGATATCGATAAAACGAACCATCAGCTCACTAAGCGGACTGTAATCAGCAATGTGATAGTTCACGACAGCCCAGACAGCCTCGGGGAGAGCATTCACTTTCACACCTCCACCGATAAGATCTGCCACAAGAAATCAGTACAAAAAGTAAATCACGTCACTTGAAGTACACCGGTTGCTTGAGTTGTTCCCGCCTGGATCGGCGTCAATCAGGGGATCGTCGAGTTCCAGCAACTTCTTATCGCTAATCTGTGACTGCCGTAAAAGTTTCTCAACGACGCTGGAAACCTCGTATCGTATTTTGCGCGGCATTCTGAACCTTGGTCGTATGTACTTCCCCAAATTAACCTGGGTTGATGTGGGTGAGCCTCTAGTTCCGTAATAAGCGCGACCAAAATGTCAATTCCCTATCATAATCGATTAGGTCGATGAAAAGATAAAAAAGAAGATACACGGTTTCTCACAGTGTGTTTCGAAGGTTGGTTAGAATATCCCCCCGGAGTCAACACGTCCATATGAATACTCATGTGTGCCTTCCAAGGGGGTGGTGAATAGCGTCCCAATTCGGTTTATATATCTTCCTGTCGTCCGTACGGTGTACATGAGTGCGCGGGTTGGTCGACATAATTTTTCATATATACCCCCTTCATCAACAATCATGGCCAGCGAATCAGGGTCATAGGTCTCAAGAAGATTTTTACGATTGCACCTGCGCCCTAGGATAGCCGACACTGGCGCCAAGGTGGCCAGGCTTGTTACCATAGTTTCCTCCGCTCCAGACCCATTATCTGTTGTAGTGTCCCGAATGCGAGGGGGATAATCCAATCGTCGGAAGTCTCTGAGTTGACTGGAACAAGCTCCGTGTGAGCAGCAAGCAGTAGAAGCTTCATATTTTTGGTTCCCCTCCACTCAAACACCAAGGCATATGTATTCACTTTGGTGCGCTTGAGGTTCGCATGACTGCGAAAAGCAACTGTCTGGTGTATCAGAGCTGAGCTTGCATTAATGTACACCCTGGGGAAATGTGACTCGACTCGGAGATGTTTTCTGTGCTATGTGGAACGCAAGCACTTGTGACGAGCATCGCTGGCAGCGAAAGAGAAGACAATATACGAACGGCACCACCCAAGGATTCGTACGCTTTAAACTGGCTTGAATCGAACTACTCTTCAATGCACCTCGAATTGTGGGCAGAGATCGTCAAGGGCAAGGAGAGCTTCACTTTCCCATTCCAAGGGCCAAAGGCGCTGAACCTATACGGCAAGGCTCAAGAACCCTACAATTCTCATATACATCCTACTAATTGACCGCGAGGAATCGAGCTGGACATCAGGAACCCCGTTCGCAATCAACCTTACTAAGGGTCGTCGGCAGCACAAGGTCATCTTGTGGAAGAAGCTTGTCGATTTTGGGTTGATGAGTTGGGCCGCTGGTCTGTGCATCCATTTACTACATTGAACTCGTCTTGTAAGGTAAACCAAGTAAAACCGCTCACGACTTGAAGTACTTACTACAATTCAGTTCATTCAGAGGATCGGCTATCCCAGCTAAATTACGTAATAGTAAGGTATCCGAGTCCTCGAGTGAGTCGAGTCCGTTCCGTAAACCACCATCTGCAGTGTCGGCGATGTATGGCAACTTAATGACACAGTCGGCAGGAAAGGTGCTATTTCTGACGGCCACTGACATGCGGCATGTCAATATACAGAAGACCTTTGTTTGATGAACGATGAACGGACAGGTTCTTGATGGGGGAGATTACGAGGGCGGGTTTCGGAGCCGAGGCTAATCATGGATGAACATGGTATTCAAATCTGAGGTCAAGTCTATATCAACTGGTTCTGATCCTGCTCTAGATAAAACAGAAGTGCCTACAAGACATTGAGCTAATGAGGTTCGAGAGATTCAGATATACTGATCACGATGAGCTTTTCCATCCGTGAGTCCATCTTTCAATGTCGAGCTGCGATTTTTGTTGTTCGAGAAGATTGTTGTGATTATCACTTGAGCTATGTACTCGCGTACGTTGCTTCTGCCAGTGGGTTTGGGTCGCGCGCCTCCCAGATAAACACACTTGCCTGATGCTGATAACTCTTCCGTCCTTTGTATCCAAAAGTTCGGTTATCATTGGTAACACCACCACCTCGCAAAATAAGACTTCGGCATCTAGAAGCGATCTATTACAGGGAGCTGAATATTTTTCGACGATAGTTTGAATGCTGACGCGCCGTACTCATGGTATATAGGGAGGGTCCTGCATTCTATACACCGACTGGCGGAAATCCGTGGTAGGTTGGAATGGTGGTGGCGGATTTAATGAGCCTGGTATTCGAATTCCGTCAGACCTGGATGGGAATTGATTCGGCGTTGTTCTCGTCAGCGTGATGTAAAACGGCTGGTGGTCGGTCGCATGGACCTGATGGGATTCATGATATTTCGGGTGAACGTGACTTGAACCCTGGGGAATGCTAGGACATCGCAACCTTCTGTGCTACATAGCATTGTACACCCACTCCCAATGAGTATCACAGAAATAAAACAGAATACTACAATCTCAAGGGGTACGAAGGGCACTACTTCATCCTTGGCTACATATCATGGAGAGTGATGACCTGTGGGCAGCGATCGTCGGCGAGTGTTTATGCGTGGTAGCAGTTGGGAAGAAAGATCAGGAGCCAAACATCACGAAGAGGGCAGACAACCCTACAAATATCAGAGGGATCAAGTTGAACATCTTGGGAAGGTCACTCGCCAGTGGCTCGCAATCAATCTTGTGCAGCAGCGCAAGGTCTCTGCTTGGAAGAGACTAGGCGAACATATCAAGGACATACAACAATCATCAGCACTCGAGAGCAGGATGGTCTCATTTTGATGGAATACCTTATCGGGTGGTGATTTGAGGGATATATGATAAGAACAGTGCTGACCACATGAAAGATCAATTCGATTCCACGTACGTGAGCTCCATCAAGTGAAACAACAGGATCCATTTCAGTATGCCATCACCGTAGTGATACCAGTATAAACATCACGGAAACCCCAGAACCCAGGATGAACGTGAATGGGCAAGACATGGCCTACGCATGGCCGATGTCAACCAGTCGCATGAGGCTGAGAAGCTGCAGGCTGAGCTCCACGTGAGAGATCCTGATCGCCGCTCCCCGATGTAAGTTCGAATACGCGCCAAACATCATTCATGCACACGGCCACTACTAGAACGTGTCTTACGCGTGCGTTGGTTCCAGGTTCGAGTTCGCCGACGTGACTCGTGCTCCGAGATTCACGTTAAAAGTCACGCCACGTGTTTCCAAATATTAATCATCATTCCACGCACCCAAACCACAAGGCAATCACGTATTTAAACCAGAACCCAACCCACCTCCACCTCATCTTCTCCCTTCCACACAACTCATGGTTGACGTCGCACCCGCAACCTCCTCCACCGATACCGGCTCCTCTCCAAGGGAGAACGGCGTCCCTGGCACAGGCCCAAAAGCCGTCGTCAAAAACGTGGACATGCATGAAGAGATGCAACAAGAGTCCATCGACGTCGCTTCCGCGGCCCTCGAAAAATACACCATCGAGAAAGACATCGCGGCTCAGATCAAGAAGGAGTTTGATAAACGACACGGCCCTACCTGGCACGTCGTCGTAGGAAAAAACTTTGGCAGCTATGTCACCCACGGTACGATTTCCCTCCTTTTCTTCTATCCAGAGGTTCAACCAACCCCCGACCCTCGTTCCAGAAACCAAACATTTCATCTATTTCTACATCGGACCTCTGGCGGTCCTGCTCTGGAAGTCATGATCGCCATGCGATCTCCTACTGTTTTAGATTATTGTGAGCGATCCAGTCGTGCCCTCAATCACTCGACTAACCGATCCACAGACACGTCAAAGAGGACCGCGTGCACGTTATTGTAACATCGTTATCTCCCATCCACTTGCCATCTCTTTGGCCATGTAATTACACCTGTATTATCTGATGTTCTTGTCCCCATTCTAGCGGGATCTTATTCTTAATTACGACGATCGATGGATCGATGAGATATGGCCCATCAATGTTTCAACCCTTGCATCAACATCAACATCTCGGGGTGGCTGAGTTACGTAATTCCTTTAGAACGCTTGTTATCTGCAAAAATAGGCTTCTTTGTCAGAACCAGTCGGCAACAGAGAAAGGAAGTCAATATATATCCGCTGTAATAAAGACAAGGGTCTAGTACTAGTACAGCAAAGATGACAGGACTTGCCCTGGGACGACGTATTACTATTACTAGGTCACCAACTTGAATCTGATTCAGTGGATGATACCGCCCGATCACAAAGAGGGTGAGAGAGTCCATTACATAAGGACCATCAATGAATAATATTTTTATATATGAATACTTTTCTTGATAAACCCATTATCTCTGAGGACACATCTCGGGGGTGAGCGAATGTGTGGTAACAGGACATGGCCGCCTCCATGCAAGTATATATACAAAAACGAATGCACGCGAATACGAATATAACACTCTAGTCCATATCAGAAAAGTCAGTCAAGACCTGCTCAACTCGTCGCCGTCTTTTTCCCCCTCGCAACAACCTCCACAACAACACGCACCAAACATTCTCCCCCCTCCACATTAAACACGCCCACGTGCAACTCACCCATATCCCCCTCGGTAGGAACACCATAAAACTCAACCCCCTTCTTTTCATCACCTTTGCCCCCAAAGCCCTTCAACTCGGCCTGCATAAACGACGGCAACGCTCGCCCCGATATCAATCTTGCCTCCAACTTGCGATACTGATTACTCGATTGCTGCATAGGAACCCTAAACTTGAACTTTTCCCCCACACGTACCAGAAACCGGACACTCGCGCTCCCGACAGGCGTTGCATGCTGAGAAGACTCGAGGGACGAAAAGGACTTGTCAGATACGGAGCGCACGTTGGAAGAGCCTTCTCCCAGAGTTCGGACATAGTGCATCCCGATGCGCAGTTCGTCGATGCTCGTGTGACGTCCTTCTCGGCCTTCCTTGTAGAACTGAGCCGTCTGACTCGCAATCCTCCGGGCGCCTGAGGATGTTTCCGGTTCCGCGACGTTGCTCGACGGCGACCGTGGAGGCGGAACGCGCGACGCATGCGTAAATGGTTTCAGTCGGGGTCGTTCTTCACCGGGGCGCAACACATCAGGGTGTGAATCTGCCGAGACAACACTCGCGCTCTGCAAACTCTCCCTCATGAGACTACAAAAATCAACAAGAATTCATACATTAAAGATACGAGACCTCACCTTCGTCGAGGAGTCTCCCTCACGGCAGCCGGTGCTGGTGGTCGCGGACCTCGAGGTGAATTCGGAGGCGCGAAATCTGCCCTCCTCCTCGGTATCGATCTCTCTCCCGTCGAATTAGAAGGCGACGTCGTAAAGCTGACTACGGTACTCGCTCGCCTCTCCGTAAGATGGTCATCTCGAATCGACGTCGTACTCTCTGCGTGCGGCGGCGACTTCACAATCTCCACGTACTGTCCTTGTATGGGCATCTCGTCGCGCCGGATCAATGGAACGGGGTTACTGATATTTGGCCTGGAAGGACTTCGTCGTTTATACTTGTCACTCACGTTCCGCGCCGTATTCCTGATCTTGCCAAAAAATTCGGCCTTCTTCATAACACCCTCGGCGCACGACGCTTGCACTGTCGATGGCGTCGTCGGCACGTGCGGCGATACCCGTCGCAGTCCCAACCCTAGGTTATTGTACGCGTATCCTGGGTCAAGCGAACTCTCCTTGGCCGCTGTCTCTAGACTTCCCTTTTCCGATAGCCCGCTCGAATCCGCTTGATTGCTCCATCCGTACCCAGGTTGATGAACTTGTTCGCGTACCTCGATCCCGATCCCGTACCATCGCTTCTCGTCTTCGGTCCACGCTCGCGTGCCTTCCTCGCCCAGAACCGCCGAGTCCTTGACACGAATACATCGATGGAACAACGCTAACGCACATCCGAGAAGGAAAATACCACCGATGATACCAAACACGAGCGACACGATCAACGTGACTTGTGATTTCGACGCTGCACCCACATCGCTGGTCCCACCTCCCTTGACTCGCTCCAATTCAGGCGATTGCACGGAAAGCATCGCATGCGAGGTCGAGTGGGTGAGATACGAATATGCGACGAACATGACACATATTTCAGGCACATCCGAATCCGCGGGAATCAGACCTGTAAGTTGTGCCTTGACCGGATCGAATTTCAAATACGTGCTTGCAGTGGAGGGATTAAAGGACGCGCTCAAGTTTGCATTATGCGTCGACGCATTCACGAGATACTTGACCAGGCTGAATTGTACAGATTGCCCCGGATCTGCTTGAACCACGCCCAAGTCGGATGTCGAAAAAAAAGACGGCACAATGTCTAGAGCGACGCTCGTGTACATCGTCTGGTTGAAGTTGGTCGTCAACGTGACTGGCAAAGTCGGTTTACCATCCGCGGCCGTAAAGTTGCTCGGAGGGGCTCCAAACAGTGTCTTGCTTCCCGGATCATACTTGAGCCAGTTCTTGTACGACGAGACGTCGATCGACAGCACCGATACGTTTGCAGGCTGCAAGGCCTGACCATCAACCAAAACACCAGCGAAATCGGCCGGCGAGGACATTGTGAAATTGAATGTTGTACCCGCCGTGACGTTGACCGTTGGCAATGAGGTATACGCCGACAACTCGTCACATGCAACGACCAGGTCAAAGCGAACCGACGCGGCCGAGTACCCCTCTTGGTCGGCACCATAGACATCGATTTCGAGCGTGAGAGGCGTCATCACAACCTCGTCATCGGGAGCAATGCCGTCAAACGTTATTGTCGACGTGTTAAACGTGATCCAAGGCGGCAACGGCGTCCCATCCGATTGGAGCGCTCCATAATACAAATCATTGTTGGCCGCGAACGTGTCCCCGTCGAGACCAATGCTAAAAGACCATCTCGCAGGGACCCTCAGAGTCGGTTCGTCCGTAGCGAGGGCAGATCCTGGTGAGAGGAAGAAGACAGAAGACAGGGCCGGGTTTCCAGCGTAAAATTGTTGACTGATCGGTATCTGGACCGTCGGTGAGGAATATGGCGTCACACAGAGAATGAAGCTAGATGAGGCCGTGGATTCCGAATCGCTCGCGGTCACCGTGATGGGCGGTTGCCCTTGATCGGCCGCGGAAGGGTAGCCCTGAAACGTCAATGTGCGATTGTCGAAGTCGAGCCAGGGAGGGAGTCCGGATGCAGAGTAGTCGAGCGACTTGTCGAGGTCGGTAGAGAACGTCCTGGAGCTCATAGTCCATGTGTAGTTCTCGCCGACGCGTGCAATTAATGGATATTGATTATCCAGGGGGTTGTCGACGTAAACATTTGCCAAAACCACAGAGACTGCAGCGGCGGTCGTGAAAAGAATGGCGAGCATAGTGATGGGAGTCGTAGGGGGCGACGACGACGCACGTTGGAGAACGAGTCGGCCAGCGAGCTCGACTTCAAAATTATTTGGCGAGACGGCGTGGAAGATGGGAAAAGAATTGCATTGGGTCGAACCTCGACGCGTCGCAAAAAACAGTCACGTGCTAAAACGAAATATGGTAAACAGCGTAGTCTAAGGGGAGAAAGGCAGGGCATTCGTAGTTTATCGTAGTTTCACTGTAGGTAGGCTGTCAAAGCAGCTGCCTGTATCTTGGCTGGTTCTTGCGTGTTCAAGAAATTGACAAGTTGGATTAATTCAGCACGCCCCTCATCGCCAATCTGATCTGGGCCACTGGGGTCAAGAACGTGGGCGAACACGGGGAGCAGGGCATCCAGGTGGGGACCAAGCGTCCGAGGAGCAGTCCGGAAGAGATGGAAGAGAGCACGAAATACTGGCCGGTTCTCGACATAGTCCTCTTTCAAAGGCAGAGCCCCCACAAAGACAGGAAGAACTTGGTCAAGAGGCACAGCTGCATAACTGCGGTAGATCAGTCGTGCAACAGCGCCCACCGCGTTATCCTTGGCATTTATCCGGGGACGAGGTGCATCGGGGGTAACATCAAAGAGGGGTCGAAGAGCAGCGAGGAGAGGAATGTACTGTGGGGTGAGATCGACAGCGGAGTGCTCCACTAGGAGACCGACAGCGAAGCACGCATTGCTCTGAACTTCTGCCTCACTGTCACCCAGAGCTCGGTAAAAGAGTTCCAACAACGGCTCGGTGTGAGGCGTAACAGCACTCTTGATTCCAGAAATTATTTCTGCTAGGCATCCGATGGCAGACGACTTGTCACTCAATGACCGATTTTCTCCCTACCATTCCAATATCAGGAAATCATGGAAAAGGTGGGTAGTAATGTTTCTCACGTAATACTTTGCAATCAGAGGGAAGAACGTCCCAAAGGCCTGCGCGAAATCGTTTCCAAGTGCATTTGCCAAGGCTGCAACAAGATCTCCCGCGGATGAGATTAGAACTGAGTCATATTCAGCCTGATCCTCTGGCGCCTCCTCGTTCTCATCTTGATCGGGGTCTTGCTGACAGAGTGCCTTCTGGCTCAGAACTTGAATAGCAATATTACAGATTTGCTCAACGTCTGAAACGCGTTTTAGCAACATGATGGCGAATGTTGCGAACAATCTTACTGTTCTCTATGAGCGCAGGCCCTAATTTACTGATCGTTTCCGCAAGTCCAATGCAAAGCGACGCTACCACAGACCTGATAGTTGTGAGCAATAATGAAAGATGCCTCACATGGATTCCTTACTTGTTATCCTCAGATTCGTACATGTCAAGCAGAGGGGGGAGACAATGGCCGACTAGCTCCTTGACAACGGGTTGCAGAGGTACGGTCTTGTGTGCGGAAATAAGACATGCGAGGCAAAGTCCCAGAAACCATTTACGTACCACGGTAGCGCCGGCCTGCCACTCCTGGGGGTCACTAAGTTCGTAGAAAACTCTGACCAACTCTAGCAATGATTCCGTCGCCGACTTGCGAATCCCTTCGTAGTAGTGTGCGAGGAGAGAAACAAGCTCGATGACGCATTGCTCGACATAGGGGAAGAAGTGATTCCGGGTTGCAAGGAACAATGCGCCGATCGTATCCGCGGCGATTTCCTTCTCGACCGCAATGGCGCTGTTGACCTCGAGCATTTTGTCGACATCGACATCCTCCATTTCCCCATCTACCATGCCATCTGCATCAGTCTCAAGGACTGCTATCGCGCTAGAAGGAGAAGCGCCGGACGCGAATGCAACAGACGCCTCTTCAGAAACTGCATTGCAAGTGAGGTGAGAGTCGTTGTGAGCAATGCACGCAACTCACGAGTAATCTGAGTTTCTTCACCGTGCTCGGCTAAACGACAGCTCGCTAAAAGGGGGGGAACCACATTTGGAAGATAGGGTGCGAATTCCTCGCCGAAGACACGTGCCATCACAGAAAAAAAGAGGAAACTGCATTCCCTCAAACGCGGGCTACCCATCTCAAGTCCCTGGAACGCTTGCTTCATCATATCAGCAAAGTATGGGCGGAACGCGTCCGCGCCAACTGCTTCCGCGAAGGTGCCAACTGCGTCCATAGCGATACCGCGCAGCTCGCTTTCGTCACCCTCTCCAGTCAGGACGAGGAAATGTTGGAGGCGATTCATAGTCGGCTGGAAGTATGGCAAAAACTTGTCCTTCGAAGCATGAGCAGCACTACCAATGGCACCAGTGACGACAGATTTAACGGAAATGGGAGCCGTGTCTAAAAGGTTAGCAAGCTGCTCCATAATCAGGTTGAGATATAGATCAATAACGTCCTGCAATATTTCCAGAAGGGCATCGAGAGCGGTACAAGCGGAACGCTGAGTCGCTGGGTCGTGAACCAACCTCATGATAGCCTAAGACACGCTTTCAGCTTCACGATAGGGGCAAATGGAGTGCAATGACTTACAGGAATGAGTGTGGCATGCTTAGATGAGCACTCATCCTCCAACCACTCGCATAGGCAGCTGACGGCGATGCAGGTGGCTTTCCTTACAGAAGCATTGACATCCTGAAGACCAGCTTCGATGATGGGCCAGACCTGATTCATAACGGGAGTCATGAATTCACTACAACCCTCAACAACCACACCAAGTGCGAGCATGGCACCGCGCCGATTATTTGGATCGGGTGATGAAAAGTACTGTTGTATCAGATTGCGGAGTACGGGGAAGACCTGGGTAGGAGGGAGGTTTGTCGATAAACCATCGATGATACGCAACGCAGACTACAGATTCATCAGCACATAAATTATGACGAATAGTGAACGACATATTACGCGACACGGTGCGTCATCATCGTTGTCTTCTGGTTCGGGTTCGGTGGTGATGGGCATGAGGCCTTCCAAGATCTTTCCCGCCAGATTCTGACCCTGTATCTTTGTCTTCTTACTGTAGTGTAAGTGGATAAGCGTCGGATCAAGCACAGGGAAAGAAGGATTACTATTGCACGGTCCAGTTAAGGGCATTCAAAGGGAAGATACGAAGGCCGGGATCGAGGTTCGTGTTGGCGCCGCATATAAGTAGGAACGAAGCAAGAGCTTCGGTGTGGGGCCCTAAAAGTGGGATTTCCTGAATTTCGAAGCAGATTAGTAAATGATCAGCCCAATGGGTGGACGACTTACGAGAATCAAAAGTGTCTCGAAAACATCGAATAGCTGCCGTGCCGAAGCCTCGTCCCCTCCCTCTAATGCCTGCTGCACGACTTGGATCATAGCAGGTAGGAAATTTTGAAACGTTTTCTGAGAAAGGAAATACGTGCGATGCGATGGATCAAATATTACCGACTCACGATATCAGCCTTTTCATCTGCATCAATGTATTGAGCAAGGACACCCAATGCACTGGTGGATTACGTCAATGTTGTTGAAATGCCTTGTATTGAAACATACATACCGAACTGTCGTTACTCGTACTTCCATGCTTTCAGGATCAGCAATGAGAACCTCGAATAGTTTGAAGAAGTTTTGGGTAGAATCTTGGAATCCTTCGAGTACAGTTTCCAGCACGGTGAACAGGATGTATACCCCGACTTCGCGTTGTGCAACTTGCGAAGAAGTGCATGCCTCGTTGAGCCACGACAAGAGCTGAGGCCAGGAACCTTCCTTGAGTTCTACAGATGCGATGGATGCGATGACACGAGCAGCCGAGTGACGGACGAGCTTACTACAAAGTAGACAAGTTAAAAAGTACGAAGAGGTGAGTACGACATGCGGGCACGCACTTTGGCTCAGCGATGATAAGTTTTGGCAATTCGCTCTTGATCTGTTCGCGCGAGTCTTGCGGGAGCTGGACCCATAAATCACCGCTTTTTTGTCTGACCCGCTTGCGTAGTTCGACCGCTGCCAATTGGCGAACCTAATCGCAAGGTAATCGATCTTAATCCCGAGATCTACCTTGGCGATCAACGAGAACTCACGGGGAATTCAGGCGAGCTGGCAAGTATTTGGGCAAGGGCAGATATACAAGCAGGATTTTTGTAATACTCCGTATTCAACTGGGCAGTAGCCTGTAAATGAGGCATTTTAGCGCAGGAGCGAAGAACACGTTTGATCAGATGATCTTACAGCCTTGAGTTGAGCGGTGTCATTGGAGGTGGACTGTAATAAAAGATTGTGCAGTCCCGACACGTAATTCGGCTATATATTTCAGGTGTGCATTGAAAGCAAGTTATCAGAAACAGACTATACTCACGTCCATTGTGCAGAGTCGTGAAGGAAGAACGGGAGGAAGAAGAGGCTGATGAGATTGTGAGGCTGATCTACACAAATTTGGGCGGGGTTCCAAAAACTTGCCATATCGGTGAGTAACCGGTTGTAGATCTAGCATTTGAATCATACGCTGCCTGGGCGAGTCAAGTACCATGTGTTGTCCCGCCACTTGGAGCGAATAAGTTCAATGTCATTCTGAGACTGTGTCCGGGTATTCATGTGCACGAGCGGTAACTACAAAGTCTAAGTAGTTCGGTTGCGAATCGTTTCCATAATTACGTAAGATATTTTGAGACTGACTCGGTGCCAAAAAAAAGGTCTCATTAATGTGTAAGTGCAGCTGCAGCCATGCTCCGACTCACTGAACATGCTAATAGGGCTCCATCCTTAGACGGTTTAAAATATTTCCATCTCTTATTTTGGTATGGTTCATGGCAGGTTAACGCGTTCACACTCGGTTTTTACTGCCGGATTGCTGACCTCGACCCATCGTGCAACACCACTAGTCTGGAACAGACAGTCCTGCCTAACCATGACAATGCTCCGATTGTCCTCGACGCCCAGTGGAACTTCTACCTCTCAAATCCACCTTGTGCTCCTTCTCAATGGTCATGGAAACGTTCTCATGAAATCTATTCGAGCTGCATGACCCGTATGGTCGTACATGCGGTGAACTCACGAGATGTGTATCCCCAAGTGGGCTTCCTGGAGGACCGAGGTCCATAAAAGACGCGTAAAATCTCCTCGTTCACCCTGTCTACAACCCATTGCACGGACCCCTACTAGTGCGTACCGCAATGAAGTATCTCGCTCCACTCGCTTTGGCTCTAGCCGTCGCTCGCGCAACCCCAGTCAAACGTTCCGATCCTCAGGGTATTGATGTCTCTGACTATCAGCCCGACGTCGATTGGACTACGGTCGTTGATAACGGTATCGACTTCGTATACATCAAAGCCACTCAATCGACAGGTTCGGCCATGTCTCTTAGCTCTTTTGTCTATATGCTAAGTTACGCCACGCTTAGACTATGTCTCTCCCGCCTTTAGTTCTCAATACACTGGTGCTACGGACGCTGGCCTCATTCGCGGAGGATACCATTTTGCAATCCCCAGTGCTTCGTCTGGTGCTGCTCAGGCAACGTACTTCCTCGACAACGGAGGTGAGAATCTCATGCCATGTGTCATTATTATCTTATTCTTATTCTTTGCTAGGTGGCTGGACCTCAGACGGGATTACCCTTCCAGGCGCGCTAGATATCGAGAGTCTGTTGTTGCTATATCCTTGTTGGTGATGGGCTGACCCCAAGATAGCTAACCCTTATGGTGATGACGCCTGCTATGGCTTAACAACTTCAGAGATGGTCTCATGGCTCCATGATTTCTCTGACACATATGAATCTTCCACGGGCCGGTAAACAAATTTACCCTTGTCGAAAATAATTGATCTGACTCGGGTCGCGCTCTTTTTCTAGTTACCCAGGTGATCTATCCCCTGATTGAGGCATGTATCTTGGGTTGCTAACATTACTGTTATAGTCATCTATACCACGACTGACTGGTGGAACGATTGTACGGCAAGTAACGCGGACTTTGGGAGCGACAACCCGTTGTGGATTGCGGATTGGGCTTCTACCCTTGGTCCGCTTCCAGCTGGATGGGAGTATACTTCCTTCTGGCAGTACGATGACTCGGGCCCGAATCCTGGCGATGCGGATCTCTGGAACGGTGACTATTCTGGATTGCAGAGGTGTGTCCTCTCACCGAGTCACAAACGGCATATAAATTTATCCCCCGAAACAGCATGGCTTATGGCCACTCGGTCTAAAATTGGCAAGACATCCTTAGCTTGTATATTGCACTGCAGTGTTGTATACTCTAGTACTACTTACATGTCGCAGGTTTGGATTGATAGTTGCTATGCTAAAGTCCTGAAACTCCAGCGAGCTGCGGCGCGTTGCACTTGTAATGATGAACGTTCATGTGGGTTCGGAGTGATTCCGAAGCCGATCTGTCAAAGTGATGATCTGTCACGCTACCGCTAGTAGACCAG
Source organism: Aureoboletus auriporus (assembly GCA_038089615.1). Classification (NCBI taxonomy): domain Eukaryota; kingdom Fungi; phylum Basidiomycota; class Agaricomycetes; order Boletales; family Boletaceae; genus Aureoboletus; species Aureoboletus auriporus. The sequence goes on from JBBPLF010000184.1 coordinate 42,073, forward strand.
TGCGACAAGGTTCTGATGTTATCTAATCTCATAAATGACCGGTATGGGCCGCTCCCAGCGCCCATTGGAGCGGTCTCTGTTCATTCAGAAACATGTCACGTCTTCCTGTTAACAACAGCTACTATCCCCTCCCCATTGGTGCTTATGGGTCTCCTTCTAGAAGCCCTCCCCCCCTTCGGAGCCATTTCCACCCGCCTAACGACCGCTCAGAGTCCGACCAACTTCCTGGAACATCCTCCAGCCAAGAAGACCAAAGTCCCTCCGTCAAACATCCAGATTTATGGTTCCCAGATGGATCTGTGAGACGCCGCTTACTGTGACAGGGAATCATACTAATGCAATCCTGGAGATCGTTCTCTGCGCAGAGAACACGCTCTTTCGTGTACACAAATCCTTGCTTGCTCGCCATTCGAGCTTCTTCCAAGACCTTTTCACGTTGCCACAGCCTGAGACTGACGCCAAGTCGTTGTCACAGCCCGTACATTTACCGGAAGAGATAGAAGGCTGTCAGGTGCTGCGCCTTCATGATGCGCCCGAAGACGTCGCCAACCTACTCATGGCACTGGTGGACGGTCCGTGAGTTACACTACTATCGTATTCGAACCGTTCACTCGCTTATTGCTCTTGTATTGAAGGAGCTTTGGCAACAACGACCCTACCGACTTTCAAGTCGTTTCTGGTGTCCTACGCCTTGCCACAAAGTACGTGGTGGATTCACTGCGCCAGAAAGCCCTCGACCACCTCGCCGTTGCCTGGCCAGCCACGCTCAAGGATTGGGATGCCCGTGAGGATGCTTCCCGCTCTTGTGAACAGCAAGGATCAACATGTATATACCCATCACCTATCGTAAGTCACAACGTAATCCCTCTCATTCAGATAACCCACCCCTCGCAGGCAGTGATCAATCTCGCACGCGAGGTCAATGCGCCATCGCTCCTGCCCTCTGCTTTCTACGACCTCTCCAGATACAGTTTCTCTCAAATATTCGACTACGATGAATCATTTGAAGAGGGATGTACGCTGGCGCCGATAGACATGCAACGCCTATCCCTTGGCAAAGAAGCTTCTCAATACGGCATCACGACATTGATACAGTCCCTTGGATCCCACGCGCGCACATTGATGACCGGTCCAGGAATCACCTTTTCGCATCACCACCACCATCCGTATGCACATGGATACACGCATAGGACCTGTAGACGCGATTTTTCAGAGCTCGTGACGCTTGCCACGCAACACTATCTCTTTGACCATGAGCGCGGTTGCACAGATCCGCTCTACGTCGCGGAGGAGCTCGGACAATCGCTGTACGATCTCGGCCAACCCCTCGGGTTAGGAAACTCGCGTCGAAGTGTCGAGCAAGCCGAGTGTCAGGCATGCGCGAGGATGTTGGAAACGTGGGCAAAGAAGGAGAGAGAGCGGATGTGGAAGATGATTCCGTTATGGTTCCGTCTTGATGTGTAAACGTGGCGTGCTGGGTTTCAATTTCAATACTTAGCTTGCAGTATATAACTTATTTCAAATCCCTATTCACTGTAGCCACCATTCATACATCACGTTGTGATGCGATCCAATCAAAAAAAGATGTGTATGAGAGTATCAGAGAGGACGACCGTAAGACAGATGGAAATATGTGCGTGTAACTGAGTGATACAATAATAAGATGCAAGGGATACTGGGAATAAATAATACATATAGTAAAATCGAACCAACAAGGTCAGGACGATAAGACGGTGAGAAGCATAGGTAGCGCACTGCACGTCGTTAAATCCCTCACAGGCGCAAGCAAGGTAAGAAAGACGATTTAAAAGTTCATAATTCATACCAGTATATTTCAAAGCGTGTATCTGAATAGAGGGCTCTCGTCCCCCATGTTTCTAAACCGATCCTGGTGCATCTCGGTGATTCTATACTGACGGCATGCCTCTACCTTTTGTTTGTTGATCCTTTTATAATCCCACATCGCGAACGCAGACAAGAGCGCCCTAATGGATCCACATTGTTTGATCAACAAAAAAAAACGATAACAACGGGCGGCCATCAAACGCACGAGGACATCAAACAACCCATCATGGTTCCGTGGCCAACGTGGAATCGCGGGGGGTCGAGGTAAATAAAGGACGAAACGATCCTGGTTTCGTGATTCCAGACCAGTGAATATCAAGATGAAATGGGAAGCGTGTGATGGTAGCTCACCCTCCTAGATTTCCCATTCCGATGACCGTGGCGATGACCACGCCGCGTTTCATCTCTCCTCCAGCGTTCGAGCCAGCCCACACGATGATGATAACAATGATTGGGAACACACCGGCCGTAGCGAGAACAGCACCGGCATAGGATGCGGTAGGGTTGGTTTGGGTATACAGAACAAGATACCCCACGAAGGAGACAAATGCCCCGGCAATCACAAATGGCCCGCGGAGTGTGCAAACATCAGAATAGACTCCAGCGACGAGGGTTGTAACACAGCCCGCAACGAATGGAGGGACAGAAAGTAGTTGGGCGTGAGTAGCTGAGAAACCGAGCTCGTTAATAATTGTAGGGATGAAGAAAGACAACGCGTAAACAGGGATGAGTGCGCTGCCAAGTTCGGGCAACAAATATCAGAGCGGCAGGGGGGATAAGATAGCTCAATTTACATACCCCGTGTATATACCTGCTTGAACATAAGTCTTATAGTCCGTGAGGGCCTGCAGAACGAATGCGAAATCGAAATGGGTCGCAAGATTTTGAGAGTCGTTCTTCAGTAACCACGTAATTTGGCATCTTTCGCGCTCTGTCAAAAACGACGCTGTTTCTGGGCCCTAAACAAGGTGCGATAAGCATCTGTACAGGACCTGGTAGGAATGGACGCGTACATCATGCAGAAGGAAAGATGATGCCAAAGCGATAGCTATCGTGACTGTAGGAACCTAAGTTCAATCACTCCTACCTACCTTGCAGTGCATTGCAGACTCACTGAGTCCTTCCAGACAGAACTAGCCACCTCGAGTGAGTATATGACGCCACATAATTATTGAGATTTGCTTACGATCCACTGCCAGCCATGAAGGCCGCCGATTCTGTTAGAGAAAAATAAGCATCACGACAGGTTTCTTTCGAAAATATCACATACCCATCCATTTTTTCGATGGTGTAGCTTTCCGCGTGTGAATGTGAGTGACGTATTGCACAGACCTCGAATGGCTGCTCACGCTAAAACGCCACCACAAGCTCCTGCAGCAGTTGCGGCTGAGAAAAAAAGAGCAACGCGTCTTGCCCGAGCCGCACGCGGATACCATAATGAAATATAATAATTAACCCCAGGGAACAGCCCAGCTTCGGTGAGCCCAAGGACAATTCGTGCGCTGAATAGCTTTAGTGAGGTACATGTCTAAAAACACTTGAACTCTTACAAAAGAAGTCCTTCGTAGGAATTCACAAGGCACGTAAGGGTCATGACCGAACCCCATGCAACCATAATTACGGGTACTACATTGGCAAGTTTCGTCAGGCGGGAAAAGCTCCGTTGAAAGGGTGGATCGACGTACTCCATCTGGATGGTCGAAAGAGTTTGAGAATGATGTTTCTGCGAAAGGGTTATCCACAAAACACGAGAGTATGTTGCGCCAACTTACGACGGAACTTCTGCGAGACTGTACAGAATCTGCGGGAGGGTTGGTCATGGTTATTTAAAAAGAGGAAAAATCTTACAAAGAAGACAGCAGCAGCAGTGTTATATCTAAGTCCAACGAGTTGTAGATCAGTCATCATACCCGCAATTTTAGCATTGCCTGATACGTGGTATAAGTTTTTGCCCGGGGCCAAGATGTAAGGTACTACTTGCCGATATTCAAGCGATCTCTGTAAGGCCGTTGGTCAGACGAGCAAGCTGGATGGTCATCATGACTCACAGGAACGATAAAAGGTACAGCAGAGAAACCGGGGGCAGGAGATGCCAATCAAGTTTCCGTAGTAACCGAGCACGCTCTGCAGGAGTGAGCTCGAAGTCCAAACTATCATCATATACGATTTCATGTCTCTTCGATATACACGCAGCCATCCGCAATGGTGAAAATATAAAGAAAGGTGGAGGTCGAAAGAAGAAGAAAATGACATTTACCAGCCGCTTCGCTGTCTTATACTAGTAGTCACATCCATATGGTGATGACGGTGACAGACGGTCATGTTTCGTCTTTGGTTCCGGTTGATCGCTATTCCTGGCTGTGATTCAGACAGCTACCTACATTCTCGGCGGTTTCATATACGGAGAGCTCCAATCTGGGTACCGGCAACACGGCTCCCGCGATGATACCAGAGGTCGTTCTCCGCCCGAGTTCTCTTCTCAAACTCCGTAAATTGCCCATGATGGCATATCAGTGAGTCATGTGACACGTGACCTGTTACACGTCGTGGCAGCAGCCGCATCACACATCAATGCATCATATCCCCCCTGATGAATCTATTATCCCAGAGCCTGACGTTCATGAGGAACTCAAGCCTGAAATGATAGCGACCTCCATCAATGAACGGCTAGCACCGAGCTATGCAGTTAGCACTGGAAATTTTAAATTTTTACACCGATGCGCTAGTCAGGTGTCAAGCGTTCTACTACTAGGTACTAGTTTTCGCCTACGTCGCCTCAGTTGCTGAAACAAGATACATACTTAAAAGGGAAAGAAATGAGCTAGCCTGAGATGGAAGGCTTTGTTAGCTGCAAATTTTACTGGAGCATTGAAAGTTTTCCGCAGTGTCCGAGATCCGGAGTTGGGTGCCACACGCATCACCATAGTACTATGTGTGACTGCGACTTCATAGTGGTATCGATCATGAAGTCTCAACAGCTCAGGAACTTGTAAAATGTTTTGAGAAACAAGCCATGTGCAAGCACATCGAAGAAAGTGGTTGAAGTAAATGTAGAGGATAATTCTCTCTGGCTCCCTCTCGATTAGTTTGGAATGATGGATAAGATTGACATGTGCCGAATGGGGGATGAAGGGGTGGAGACGTACACATGATTGACGCCTTTCATGGGGAAAGGTCTTATCAGTTGTCCCGTCTGAAATCCTCTTGACCGTCGTGGAATGGTATGTGTCCGATCTCCATAAGCACAGCAAGTATTAACATTTTCGAACATAATAATGCTGGATTCAGCTCTAGGGTTATCCGCGGATATCGATGCGTAACTCGATAGAGCATATCTATTGCCATATATTAGACTTTGAAGAGAATTTGAGCGGAGGAAGGAAGATATGGAGGCACGTGCAAATCTTGCATTGACACACATGGCCAATGAAACTTGGTAAAGAAAATAGATAAGGATGAGAACATAGGGCTTACAAAAACACCGGCCGCCGGTAAATGACACCAAGGCTCTTTGGGGATATGGAACAATAATATACGCCAAGGAAGCAATCGCCGAAACAATCATTACTGAACCTCCGAGTTTGCGATGGTCGGAAAGGCGGTCGTAATACGGACTGCAACGAGGGGAAGAAAGAGGTTGACGTCGACAGCAAGGAAACGGAGCGTATCAATAAATGTCACCTTGTGGGGGTGAAAAAGATGTTGCATAACACAAATAACATACTGATACGGGGAGACAATCAGTCATACGAATCACGAACCTATTGAATACCCAGAACATGGAAAACCTCCGGATCGATCAAAACAAAGGCGAGAAATCAACAAAAATGTGTACGCACATCATGCGACCACCACTTACTCTGTGCCGATGTCAGAACGAAGGACCGATCGGCAGAGAATCGAGAATGAACATTGTTCAGCACTGCCTTGCGACTGGGTCGAATGACATATCGAGAAGTCATCAAAGGAAGGATAGAGGAGGGTTGAGCTTGATGTTAGTATGGTTACATACGCCCCGAGACTTTATCACTCTTGATGCAGTGATGAAAGCCTACTTTATATAGCAATCGAACTCCGAAAATTGAACGCATCCTCGCTCAGATCCACAGATCTCAGAATCACGCACTCTCCTTTACAGTACTTACTGCTGTCCTTCTCTTGTGCCTCAAGTACGTCGAATTCAGTCCCCTTCTCAGTGAACCTGAATGTGTTCATCTTCATCTTGAAGAACTCTGTACACTACCACTTTCATAATTCTGCGACTCGGAATTGACTCGGAGGAATCAAGTTCCT
>JBBPLF010000185.1:0-48051 GCA_038089615.1 Aureoboletus auriporus
CGGTGCGTGAGATCCTGTGATTTCATGAAGTACTGGAGATTCGCATGATCAGTCCAAATCTCAAATTGATGGTGCGCTCCTTCGAGATAGTGTTGCCAGACTTCAAGTCCTTGTATTATTGCCAACATTTCTTTGTCGGCGATGGGATAGTTTCGTTGGGTGCTATCCATTGTGTGTGAAGAATCCCACAGGGTGCCAGCATCCTTCTTTTTCTATCGAGAGGACACCTCCTGTGGCAAAGTCCGAGGCGTCCATTTCCATCTGGAATTGTTGGTCTATATCCAGGTAGGCTAGAACTGGGGCAGTGGTGAAAGCTTCTTTAAGTGCGTCGAAGGCGCCTTGTTCTGCTTCTTCCCACTGCCACACTTGTTCCTTTTTCATGAGATCGTGTAGTGGTCGTGCGATCGCCGAAAAGTCTTTGATAAATCTTCAATAGAAGTTTGCTAGTCCCAGGAAACTTCTCACTCCTTTTACATTTTTGGGTGTTGGCCATCCTTTCACAGCTTCCACCTTGCTGGCTTCCATTTTTATGCCGTACTCGTTTACTAGCATTCCTAAGAATTCCACTTCTTTGGCGTGGAATGTGCATTTCTCAGGTTTGATGAAGAGATCGTTTTCCTTTAATCTCCGTAGGACTTCTAAAACGATTCGGTCATGTTCTTCGATATCGTTTGATTTGGTGAAAACCATTAAGTCATCGATGTAGATGATGACCACGCTGTCCATGTCGGCAAAGATCTCGTTCATCATTTGCTGGAAGGTACTCGGGGAATTGCACTGCCCGAAGTACATCACGAGAGGCTCAAAGACTCCTTTTGGCATAATGAATGCGGCCTTCCATTCGTCGCCTTCCTTGATTCGAATATCGTTGTACCCCCATCGGAGGTCCATTTTGGTGAACATCTTGGCACCCTTCAGTTTGTCCACTAACTGAGAAATGAGCAGCAGTGGGTAGCTGTTTTTTATCGTCCACTCGTTTAGGTATCGGTAATCTTGTACCATGTGCTTCTTTCCATCCTTTTTTGGAATGAAGAACACGGGCATGGCTTGGGGGGACTTAGAAGGTCGGATGTAGCCTTTTCATAATTGGTCTTCGACGAAGCTGTTGACTTCGTCTACTTCTACAGGCATCATATTGTATAATTTGCCCTTTTTGGGGACAAATCCTTCCTTCATGTCGATTGCGTGATCCCATGGTTTTCTAATGGGAAGACGTTCCAATTCCTTTTTGGAGAAACAGTCCAAATACTTATGGAACTGTTTTGGCACTAACGCCGCTGGGTTATCATTGTCTTTTTGCTTTTCTAGGGGCTTGATGGTGTCGTAGGCTCCATGGGTGATGCCTTGCTCTTGCTCGTTGAGGGAGCGCAAGAAAGCACCTCTTTCTGCCAAGAAATGACACGCCGGTGGACAGCGCTGTAGAGAGCCATAAATCTCTACTCTCACATATCGTCTAATCGTCACCTGGGTCGTTCTCCATCCTTATCCTTATCCCTTTCCTAACGTTTTCACCTTCTACCGCGGCCGTCTAAAGTCATTTCCGCACTCTCTCGCATCAACTCACACCGATCCGAACGAAATCCGCATAGTCCGCGTTCCGCATCCGCACTCGGGTTCCATCGCTGGTAAGTCTTTTTGTTCGCGTTGCGTTTATGATTCGTTGTATCAAGTCATATCCCGTCCTAACGACTTGAATTACCTTATCAAATACCTTATTTACATATTTAGTCGTCTCCATACCTTCGACAGGTATTGTGACGCATGTACCTTACTTGTTTCAGTCTAGGGTATGCCCAGACTATAAAAGACTGTACTTAGACAGTTGAAATTCATCTTTTTGTCCTTCCATCTATCGTCCCCTTCAATCGTCGACCGTCTTAAGGGCTTCCGCATAAGTCCTCATCGTCCTTATAGCTTTTCACCTTCGCGTTCTTCGCGTTACACTGCGCATCCCGCGGATCCGCCGTAGACTTTCAGCGGAACACTCTGGAAAGTCTCGGGTTCGTCATCAAGGCTCTTCCCCGGTCGAAGGGTTTTGGCCAGTTGTCCCTCTTTTTATTCCTCTTGCGTATCCCTTTAGGGACGAACATATCGCTCCCTTCTTACCACCCACAGCACCTATCCAAGGTTTTGTGACTCATATTCCTGAGATCCAGAGCCTTGTTCTTCTCTTCATCGCTTTGGTGAAGAAGTTGGATATGAATTTTCAATAAAAGTTGCAGAACCCGATAAATGATTGGACTGCTTTGACCGATTTTGGTGCCTGCCATTCATTTATGGCGTTCAACTTGACGGGGTCCATCTGAATCCGATCGGCTCTGATGATCATCCCCAGGTATTCTACCTCTGCTTGGTCGAAGAAGCATTTCTTCAACTTTAGGGATAGTTTATGTTCTCGGAGTCTTTGGAGGACTTGACGAGTCCATTCTTGGTGTACTATTGGATCACTGGAATGGATGAGAATGTCATTCATATAGATGATTAACCATCCCTCGGTGAGAAGATCTGCGAAGGTGTGGTTCATCAAAGCTTGGAATGTTGCTGGGGAGTTGCACATGCCAAAGAACATTACAGTTGGTTCAAATAGTCCCATAGGTGTTATAAACGCAGCTTTCCATCTGTCCTGTGGTTTGATAAGGACGTTGTTGTATCCCCATCAGATGTCCATTTTAGTAAAAATGGACGATCCTTTGAGTTGGTCAATAAGATCGGAGATGAGGGGGAGTGGGTAAGCATTCTTAATGGTATGGGAATTGAGGTATCAATAGTCCTGGCATGGATGTACAGATCCATCCTTCTTTGGTATGAAGAAGAACAGGGATGCCTGTGGGGATTTGGATGGGACGATTTTTCCGGATTTCAGATGTTCTTCAATGAAATCCTTATAGGCTTCCTTCTCCTTGGGGTTCAGAGGATACACTTTGGCCACTTTTGGTATGAAAGTTGAGTCCAGGTCTACTCCATGGTCAAATGGTCAGGATGGTGGTAACTCATCTCCTTCCCGTTCGGCAAAGACATTAGTGAAGTCTTTGTATTTTGGCGGGAGTGTTTCTTCTTTTGGTTTTTCTTGGGATGCAAGTTCGGTGGTGATCGTAGTTTTTCTGAGGGCTTCTATTTTCTTGTCCATTCTCTTTCTCCACATCCTGGCTATCTTTCCATCTGGATCTAATTCCAGGTATCGGATGAGGTATCTTTGGCATATTGCTTTTGGAGAGTCGTGTCATGGGGTTTTCGGTTTATCAGGTAGGGCTACTTCCCCTGTGGTCCAGTTTATTGAGGGGTTGGTTTCTCGAAGCCAAGTTATCCCGAGAATTAGGTTTTCTTTTCCGCAGTTAATGACGAGGAATTTCCTTTTCTCGTTTACTTCTCCGATCCGAATGGTAAGGATCACCTTGTGGCAGATGATCCCTCCTATGTTCGGGGATCCGTCAGCATTTTGTGCTTTCTTTGGTTTATCTAGTCAGATCTGTTTGTAGCCTTTCTTCTTTACTAGATCACGATCTATGAAGTCTCCGCTTGCTCCACAGTCGATGAGGGCGAACGTGTCAACAATTTGGTTGTTTTCTTGTTCGAACAGTGAAATAGGGATTCGCATGGATTCACTGTTTGGATCAGACAAGGATACTGGTGCTATTACTTCAGGATTGGAGAGCGTCGACCCTTTCCTCCCGTCTAAAAATCCGTCTTTGGGATCTCTTCTTCTTCAACCTGGGTTGTGGCAATGGTTTCCAGTTTGTTAACGTCATAGAGGATGTCAAGTGTGCATATGAGTTCCTCTTCAGTGACACCCCTTTCTTTTAAGGTGTCCTGGTATTCTTCGAACTTGGTCTTTCTGACCTGTTCTTTCCTAGCGGGGTTCCTCTGCGGGCGAGGAGGGGCCCAGTTGTTGCTCTTTCCTTGTCCTTCAGGATGTTTGTCTCAGGGATGTTTCTTTGAGTGATATCCTACCCGGTGGCATACAAAACACTTATTGTTCTTCATGTGTTCTGCCCTTTCTACCGGTGAAAGCTGGGTGTAGTTGATGCGAATGGTGTCAACATCCATGGCGTTTGGGTCTCTGGCAGATCTTCCTTTGGTCTGGAAGTCTACCTTTCGCCCCTTTCGCAGGTCCTCGATCCTTTTGTTCTGAGCATAGAATACTCCGGCAAGCCTAAGCCATTCAGAGTGTTTGTCAGGAATGGGGTTGATGGAGAGGATTTTTGTGGAGATGTCCGGGTCCAGTCCTTTCATGAGGTAGTTTACCTTTGTTAATTCATCATCTATTCCCGCTATGGCCTCTGCGGCCTGGAAGGCAGTGATGTAGTTGGTGTATCCAGCATCACTCTTCCCTATTTGCACAAGCTTGTCTAACTGATCCCTGGCTTGGTTCTTGTAGTCGAAGGGGAAGAAGGTCTTCTCGAATAATTTCATGAGCTTGGCAAAGGTGAGATCTTTTATGGTGTTGTTGGCAAGCTGTATGTAGATGGATTCTGAGAAAGCACTTCCTCGACCCTTGCTCATTTTTGCAAGGGTGGTTAGGACCTTTGCATTTTCGTTATAGAACTTTTGGTTCATGTTGAAGTAGGCTGTCATTGTTGTCAATTTTATGCTTATCTAATCTTTTATCTGATCTTATCTGATCTCTTGTGATATAGCGCTTAAGCGCTGAATGGAGTCAGACACGGACTTAGCATTTTCAAGTCACGGACCACTTTGGTTCACACGGTCACGTGACATTCTTAGGTAATCATTCCAGAACATTTCATGATGTCATACCTTAGGGCAGACATGTATAGCCACACGCGCACGGACCAGTAGCACAGCCTTTGTACAGTATATAAACAATACATTCTCAACCGAGAACTCCAGTCAAGTTCTCGTTGAGCTTTCCCCTCAATCTCTCTTGTCTCTTAGTCAGTATCAACTGTATGTGCCTGTGTCCAGTATTGAATTAGGGTCGACAACAGTCATGGCCATCTTCCAACGTATAGCATCCTTTGGATCTCCAGAGAAATCTGCTGGGAGTCCGGCTTTAAGTTCAATATCTTTGCTTTCGTGGTCTGAAATTTCTATGTCGGAGTGAGGATCTTCGGGTGGTGGGGGTGGCGGTTGTCTAGGAATTGGTGATGCTTCTTGTATTCTCCAGTCCTCGGTGGGGATTGGTGCTGGGAGTGCGAAGAGTGAGGTTGGTGTAGGAGTATCGTCTGATGAATCAGAGGGGGAACGTATGGTCTGTCCTCGTCGAGATCCTTGTCTGGAAATGGTGGGCGTATCTTTCTGTCAAAGGACAGAGATGAGGTTGAAGAGCTAGTTCTTTTGTTAATGCTGGGCATCGGAATGTAGCACAGTGAACACTCGAAGTAGTTCGGAGACTTGTTGTGGGCGAAGCAAAGAGGATAAGAGTTCTCACTACCCAATGCACACACTTGGGACTCATGGATGTGCTAAGTAACAACGCTGGATTGCATAGAACTAGCTGGGGAAATACAGGCGAAGTCTGGTAGCTACTTATATGAAGTAGGATACTGCGCAATCCAGTGACCGCAGTAAGGGCTATGTAACTGCGCACTGCATAAGGCGATGTGTGCAGTATAGGCTATGTATCAATGGATAAAGGGACATGAGTCATCATATAAGGAGAATGATGACGAGGAGGGATTTGGTCCATTAGGTAAGCAAAGGTAGTTCCGAGGTTCCGGTAAGAAGAGAATCAACAATACTAAGTAAAGTGTGGTTCCGGTTCGGAACCAGGAAAGCTAACTGGGGAAAGAAGACAAGTGTCTTGCAAAGATGCAAGGAGAAACAATGAGTCCATAGACATAAGGAAAAGAGGGGTTATAAGGGAAAATCGTAACAGATCTCAAGCCAATGGGCAAGATCAAAGCCTCCTGTATTCTGGTGTGAAATGCAGGTTCTTGATGTCTGTTAGGTTCATGTTTTTGGCGTTGGTATATCACCCAAATCTGTTGACCTAACGCTGAGGATGTAACCACTCCCTCTAGCGCTTCTTGAACTAAAAGCACTTGATATGTGGCTCCTGATGTTGGTGTGATGAGATCCTCAAAGCATTGTCACACAAGTACTTCAGGAGACCAGACATTGCATAAGAGGCACTAGAGGAGAGAAGTACATCCAAGTGCATAGAACTGGCTGGGGAATGCCAATGAAGATGGTAGACTACTTATACTAGGCTAGGAGGCTGCGTAAGGCAGTAGCCACAGCAAAGGCTACATAGGACAGTAGATAAGCTATGCATGCTGCATAGGGCAGTGGCAAGGCAGTGTGTGCTGCAGGAGGCAGTGGTGAGGCAATGCATGCTGCAGGAGGCAATGGCGAGGCGTGGGAATAGTTCGTAGTGAGTGACAAGTGTCATATGTGGTTCCATGTGGTTTTATAAAGGTTCCATGTGGTTCCGGCTTGAAAGTGAAGTGGTAAATGAATGTGAAAGCAGGATATTATTGAGATGAGGGAGATGGTTTTGAGAAGGAAGGTGGACTCCTTCCTAGGTCTCTACATTCTTCCTCCACAATGAAGGGGAAAGGTAAAGTGAAAAATGAATTGTCCAAGGCGCCAACTAGGATCGTAACAATGTCCTTGAAACATAGAAGTGGGACAGTGGGCAAGTTGGTGCAGGTCAGGGAATGACTCAGGACCAATCATGTGGGTAAAGGAGGCAATGTTGGCATGAGACTGCTTGTTGGAAGTGTTGTGCTTCTTGTACTGCAGCCTTTTTAGATCTGGCCAGTCTAGCACTAGACCAGATAGGCTGTGCTAGGTTGTCTGCACTTTTGCTGACAAGGTAAGAGTTCAGATGGGCCTACTTCCACTCCCCATTGTAGTAACCATGCCAGCTGTCAATGCCAATGCAAGCACATTCAAACAGATACAATAGCATCCTTGCCTGCAAATGGGACCAAATGGGAAATCTGATGAAGAGAAAGTGTGCCCCTATGTAGGCAGGTACATATACTGAAATACCAAGCCTGAAGGTGAACTCAGAGTCACAAGGTGCCAGGAGTAGAAATACAAAAACCATAAAAACTTGAAGATGGGTTCAAGATTGATGAAGGCTGCAAGCCTGAGGGAGGTGGGGCATGGTTGTGGCAGATCTTCAGGCCCAAGTGCCATGAGATGAGTCTAAAATAGTTCAGATCTGAAAGACATAGTAGCAGGTTAGGAGGATGATTCTGGACAAAGGATCACCAACAAAGAAAGAAATAGGGGCTTGGGAGTTCAAGTGTTCAAAGTAGTAAGAGCTCAAGGTACTACTAGGCTTCCCTGTCCCTCTCAAATCACTAGTAGATCCTCAAATCCTGTAATGTCATTACAATCTAGTCTAGTGACTAGACCACCTATAAAGGCAATCTGTCAATAGGGAGACAGCATTGTTTGGCCTTGTACAGGTTGTGGTAGCTGGCACTTTGACTATTAACTTCCAATCCTAGATTGAAGACTCATTTGACTTTGATATCATTGCCAGTGACACAATTGCTCAAGCACTTATGTTGCAACTGTACAAATCGAGACAAATCATGTGGTGACAATTCTTGCTTTGAATACTCCAAGATGCAAGCTTGTTAAAATCAGCAAGAGTCACTCTTGACAATATGATATACAAGCACTCTCGTCCTCCTGCGGACATGCGATACAGAATTGAATAAGTGTGATGACTTTCTTGTAGCATAATTATCTGATAAAATCATCCATATCTTGATAACGACGTGCCTTCAAGCTACAATATTCAATATAAATGGCGTTTGATCCGTCCGGATTACTGAGAATAACTTAGAGGTTTTTCTACGACGGCAGCCTGCCAATGATTGTGTAGCTCTAAGCTGGGTCAGCTGGCCTCACGCTCGCGGAGTTGAGTACGAATGAGTACTGAGTAATCAGTGCAATGCTTACATCACCAGGCTGATGATGATGCCGATGCCGCCTAACTCTTGCAAATTTCATCGGCACACTTTTCCCATATAAATTCCGGCTCTTGATGAACGAACTCCCATTCCCTTCAACCTGAACGATTTCGATTATATTGCACGCAATATGGGACTTTTCTGGACGCTCATTGACGAAGTCCTGTGGCCCGGTCGCGCCAGATTCACAGCCGCGGATGTACCAGACATGTCTGGCAAGGTCGTCCTCGTCACCGGCGGCACAGCTGGGATCGGCAAGGAGACCGCCAGAGTAAGTGTCCTCCGTCCACAGCCTCCGCTGCGGCATTCTCACTCGCTCAATCTTTTAGGTCTTGCTAAACAAGAACGCCAAAGTTTGGATTACTGCCCGTGATCAATCCAAAGGTCAAGCAACTCTCAACGAACTCAAGGATGCGACTGGAAAAGATGCAAATCTTCTCCTCATGAACCTCGCCAACCTGAAGAGCGTCAAAACAGCTGCAGAAGAGTTCAATTCGTAAGGCATCGCGTCCTTTTGAACGGAACGAATGACACCTGACCGTTCAAATTCTCAGTAAGGAGACACAGCTCAACGTTCTGTTTAACAATGCGTAAGTCCCTGTGCACAGCAGACCAATCTGTTCAGGAAGCATTGAGACATACTCTTTTTGAATCACAGGGGTGTAATGGTTCCTCCCATCGACATGGTTACAGATGATGGCTATGATCTTCAATTTGGGACCAACGTCCTTGGCCATTTCTACTTTACCAAACTCGTGCTTCCCACGCTGCTCTCCACGGTGAAATCTTCACCAGAAGGGACTGCAAGGGTCGTCAACACTTCGTCCAATGGTCACTGGTACAGTGGTCTCATGTTCGACACAATGAAAGATGGTCCAGCACGCAGAAATCAAGGATCACGGCAACTGTATGGGCAGAGTAAGACGGTGAGCTAACTGTGATGTTGTTCAGAAGTATGATTGACATCGATGCAACATCGCTAGGGTAACATTGTGTTTGCTGCGGAGCTGACACGGCGGTATGGAGATCAAGGCATTATCTCGACTTCTTTGAACCCAGGTCGGTCGTGCGTCCTTGATGCTGACACAAAGCACTCACTCATGGACCAACCTTGAAATCGATACAGGAGGTATCAGAACCGAACTCGCTCGTCATATGGGGTCTTTCGCGCAGCTCGTGCTGGTATGTGATGGTGTCTTTGGGTGACCGTGACATTGGCTGACGACGCACACACCCAGAATGCCCTGCTCCATGACGTGTCGCACGGAGCCATCACAC
This sequence comes from Aureoboletus auriporus, assembly GCA_038089615.1. Taxonomy (NCBI): domain Eukaryota; kingdom Fungi; phylum Basidiomycota; class Agaricomycetes; order Boletales; family Boletaceae; genus Aureoboletus; species Aureoboletus auriporus. The sequence goes on from JBBPLF010000185.1 coordinate 9,174, forward strand.
AGCTATACGCAGGCACTGTGCCCAACGGCGAATCTCTGAACGGCAAGGTAGGTTGACGCTCCACTTTACGATTAAATAATGACCAACTTTGTCCTGTAGTACCTCATTCCATGGGCACGGATCGGCAAGCCCCGCGCTGATACCCAGGATCCTGGTGTTGGGAAAAAGCTTTGGGAATATCTGGAGGAACAGGTCGAGAATATCTGATGAAGTCCATCGTGAGTGTTTGATCATGATACTATGTCATTCATGTACCGTACGTATCCACTTGTTTATATAGCATTTCATGTTTAGTACGATAACATGGGTTCAGGTTGAAAGACTTAAAAGCGAAGTCCAAGTGGCGCGTAACATTTAGTCACTAAAAATACAGCAAGCAAATCTTTCATTCTTCACCTTGAACGACTACGACTCGTCCGCGTCAGCCTTGGCCTTCTTCGATGCCGCGATCATTGGCACGCCTTTTCCACGTATACCTACATCAGGTCCACCGTCTGGCTCAATAGCACGCTTGCGCTTCTCCCCCGACTGAGATTCGCTCGGAGCGACAAGCTTGGGGGCATCTTTCGCCTTGGTCTTCTCTCGATCCCCACGTCCATGCCGTCCACCTCCGCGACCCCCTCGACCCCCTCCTCGACCGCCCCGCCCCGAACTGCCCTTCCGTATCTGGGCTCGCGAAAGCGAGGATTTTGCTGCAAAGTTGGCACGATCGATCTGGAACTGTTTTTCCTCTTCCTCTGTTAGACGGGAAAACAAGGTTCAGTTTGATTTTTGAGAGAAAGACGATGAAGATCGAGCTTGAACGGCGTACCGTCAGGCATGGTCCATACGACATCATTCGAATTGACTGTTTTAAGGTTCTCCTTGACGTATTCTATCTCGTCTTCTTTTAACGCCTTTTCGAATCCGACGAGCCCATAGTCGTCGCCTTTGGAGAATTGGATGTACGGAGCACGTGCAAAGCGTTCACGGAGAGGAGCCTGAAGCAAAGACGTCACAGAAAGATCGTAATTCGATGAAATGAGACACATGCCTTGAGCTCCGTAAAATTCGCATCGCCACCACAGCCCGCGAATTTTAGTGTGGCACCTCTGACGAACGGGACGTCTTCCGTCTTAACATAGCCAATTCCATCGTCGTTATCATCGTACACGCGTATCTTGTTTCCCATGAATTCGAGGAAAATTTCAGGTTTCTCCTTGGATTTCCCGTTTGCTTTTGGGTTTTCCATTTCTCGGAATGCGTTGAAACCCTTCCGGGACGAGATATTATCTCTGCGGAGATCGGCAGCCTTTCCTGTGAGACCTTTCTCCTTGATTTTCATGTCACAGTAAGCCTCCCTATTGTGAAACGAGGAATAAAGACGGTGGAATAGGCAGAACATGGCGGCACACACTTGGACATGATCTGCAACTCTTCATCGTTCCATGAAGGTTTCGGATCGGCACCCAAGAAAGCTTCCACACCAGCCATATCAGCGAATTCCGCGAATACGGAACCCTGTGAAATAGAATCAATGAAGTTACAACAAATGGACTACAGATGACACGAACCTTGAACTCCTTTTTCCCGTCTACGCGACGCATCCTGACGGCATTCACCTTGCCGTATTTTTCGAAAAACGCCTCCAATTCCTGTTGCAAGCCCGGCTCCTCCTTCCCAAACCCTTTCTATCACATCGAAAACCATGAGCTCTCTCGCTCTCGCACGCGGGGATTCCGAAAAGGAAACAATAGCAGAAAAAGAACGCACAGCGTACACGCTCCGCTCGAACTGATCTTTTGGTTTCTGCAACTCGGTCGCGCGTCGAACGTTTTCCCCCTTATCGTCGACTTCAAGCTCAGTGCTCGTTTTCAGTGCACGGAGGATGAAATCGTCTCCTTTTACGGCGTGATCCTTCATACGCTTGAACGATGAGACCGTTTTGATAGGGACCCAGTGGTCGGCGTTTGCAGTGTGCAACGTCCACATGAATCTTCAAACATCGGCTTGCATGAAAAAAAGGGGGGAGAGATGGAGACATACTTGTCATAAGGAAGGTTGGAGTCAGCAAAGTAGAATTCGACTGCAAGTATGACTCGAACGTTGAGTGGAGACGGCAAAGGAGAGATGGTGCGGACGTGCCTTGTCTGCGAGCGGCGGCGAGAGCTTCATCATCGTGCGTAGTGGCTTCCGTCGATGCTGATTCTATGGGTACAGAGACATCACTGGCTGTTGCTGAGTTGGATACGGACATGATCGAGTCCAATGGAATGAAGTAAAAAATTTAAAACGATACAAGGAAAAGAAAAGAAAGTCAGAAAGTTGAATACAAGACGAAAATGAGCGAGACAGGAAAGCGTCAGCAACACCGAACTCGACGGCAACGATGGATTCGATGGTGCTTGACTCGGAAAGTATCTCGGGTTTGGCCGGAGGAGATAACCATTCAATTTCCCTGCGTGAAATGAACTTTAATCTCCTCTCAGTGCCATTAGGCTTCGAGGCTCTTCGACTCAATCAAGTGAGACAACCAGTGCTTAGTACTGGTAGGTAGCCGTTGACAGTGCCGATTGACTCTTGGTGCAACCAATCATTGCAAAATTTGCGCTGTATACGTGATCTAGCCATACAGTCTCACTGGAGGCCTATGCGAATCCAGAAGATAGCACCCGACTTTCAACCCACGTGCAAAGGCCCTGAGCTCCCATCCGCAACTAGTACTCTTACTTCAGACATTGTTCTCCCGCACAGATTCAACTAGAACATCTCAAGCCTGGCTACCACGAAATCGACAACCAAAAGACAGCACGATTTAATAAACTGGTATGGGGTTATGGATGCTCGGCACTCAACCATGAATAACGAAATCCGGCTCCCAGCGGGACAAACCAAGTAACCTATTGGAGGCAAATCAAGACAAAGGTGCGATGTACATCGAGAACCGCGAGTTCGTGGCACGTTCTCTCAGTGCGAGAATGCGCTTTGAATATAACCCCTCAAGTCTCCGGTGACCATCGACGGCATGGTCCCGCCGGTGCGGAAGTGAGGCAAGAAGCTGATCTGTGTCACGCTCGTATGGTCCTTGTGGTACAGGTAAGAACTAGCTCAGAGGACACCGAGAACATCACAATATATAGACGACACTGCGTTATATAAATTGGACTTGGCTTGTGGAATAGAACTCGTTGGAAAGAAGCAAGTTCGATTCAGAGCTCACCTCGTTCGTCATGAGATTTTGAAGAAAGGAAGGGGACCCCGTCTCACACATTAATACTGCATCGTCGGAAGTTGACTCTTTCTGATCTTCATAAAACTTCCATCAAGGGTTATTAAAGCAAGAACTGCCAGTGTACACTCTGGCTTGTCTGTATTTTCCAAGATAGCTTGTTTGTATCGGTCGTGTGCCAGTAATTAACTTGAATTACTGAGGCTGAGGTGTAATATGGGCAATTCGCATATGTATCCGACATTGCCGCCGAAAGCTTTTGCCCGACACTAGGATCCTGCGTATCAGCGCGGGGCTTGACGATCCGAACCCATGAAATGAGGCACTAAGTGCAAGACAAGCTTGGTCAGCAACTAATCATGCAGTGGAGCATCAACGTACCTTGCCATTCAGAGATTCGCCATTGGCTACGGTGCCAGCATATAGCTGGGTAATAGCGCCGTGCGACACGTCATAAAGCAAGGCTCTCTGAAGGGGTGTATCATCAGCTTAAGTCTACCACTGGGGCACGCAATTATCAATGAAGCTTGAGAACAGATTTCACATACCCCCATCAACTGGTTGAGACTCCCCATATGACGACCAAGTTCGGTATTGATGTCTCCTATATCGATTTCGAGACTAGTCCATGAGTTAATCGTTGAGTCCCGCTCCATCTAGGACGTATGACTGTCAACTGACCTGGATTCAGGGAAGTCGAGATAATGCCTTGTTCACTATACCGCCGTGTCAACTCTGCAGTAAACACAATGTTGCCCTTCCGATAGCCATCGATCGATGGAATATCCAATCACATCGTTCAGAGTGAGCCCATCGTCTTGCTCTGTCCATACAGCGACCATATTCCTCATTTTCTGCGTGCTGGTCCGTCTTTCATTGTGTCTTACATGAGATTACCGAAAAAGTGGCCATTAGACGAAGTGTTGACAATCCTTGCAGTACCCTCCTGTGCCAACTTTGCGGTGGAAAGTAGGGTGGGAAGCACGAGTCTAATAAGGTAGAAGTGACCGAGCACGTTAGCCCCGAATTGAAGATCATAGCCATCATCCGTAAGCATATTGATCGAAGCAACCATCACGCCGCTGTGACCGGTCAGAGTACGCATGAGAAATTCCTGCACAGGTTAACTCAAAACTCACGCGTTATTGAACAAAACATTGAGCTACGTCTCCTTACTATTTGCACTATCAAGAAAAAAGAGAGTTGGAGAGGCAGGGCGTCTTACAAATTAAATTCTTCTGCGGTTTTTTTGATGCTCTTCAGGTTGGCAAGGTCCATAAGGACGAGATTAGTATCTTTTCCAGTCGTGTCCTTGAGTTCTTTGAGAGTTGCTTGACCTTTGGATTGATCACGGGCAGTAATCCAAACGTCGGCTTTCTTGTTTAGCAACACCTAAAAGATTGAGTGAGCGAGGATGCTGCGGCGGAGCTGGACAGGAACACTCACTCTGGAAGTCTCCTTGCCGATATCAGCTGTGCCGCTGGTGACGAGGACGACCTTGCCAGACATGTCTGGTACATCCGCGGCTGTGAATCTGACGCAACCAGGCCACACAAATTCGTTGACGGTGGACGATAGAGGGTCCTTCTTGGGGCACTGCATCTTGGCCTGAGCACGCCCGAACGATTCACTCACGATTCGCGAAAAGCTTGAAAAAGATCGCGAGTGAACAGTTCGACCGTTCTGGTCAATACGCCTAACAGGGTGTACTGGCATGTTGGGTGTGATATAATAAGTAATGGCCAAGTTGGAGGGGATGACCTGGAGGTTTAAAGACTTCGTCACTTTGGAACTTACACCAAAGATTTGCAATTTGCAACTCACCCTGGCTGCATCGATAGGGGGGATCAGATCGTCATGGCCCCAGAGTCTTCGCCAGTCAAATTACAAATTTGCGGTGATCACGAAGTTTATTCTCACACCGACCGACTACCAGTCATTTCATCACGCTGCCAGCCGTAGTCCTCAGCTGAATAGCGCGAATAGCCAAAATCACAAGCATGCATTGAAGCCTGCTCGCCAAGTAGGAGCGACAGGGAATGTATATGAGGAGCCTGAAGCAACGACTGGTATATGATGACATGATGTATGATGTCCCGTCTTGATAGTTTAAGGAGACACATTAGCATACGACACCCCAACGAGAACAACTGTGTACTTCTGCGACATACATGTAATGATAGTGCGCGAGACAAATACAAATTTGTATTATCGATCAGCCGAACTTGCCTTTACGAGTAGTGAGGCCACAGTCCACGGGAAGCTGCTAGTTTACCCTTCACCTGGTCATATACAACACCATCAAAGTTTTGCTCCTTCACCATTGCTACGAGGTTGAGACGCAGGGCTATAGGTAGAGAATAGTTGATAGAGTTCCTCGGCCGCTTTCTTGATTTCCTCTGCAAATTCGGTATTGGGCATCTCGGCACGCGAGGTAATCGTGAACTGTAGGTAATCTTTCGCCGAGGACATTCTTACGTGAGTATCCTTCAAAAAACGGGACAAGGTCATAGACACACCATCAAATCCAGTCACGTATGCTACCCCAAATCCATCGGGAACGACTTCACCCCATCCCTGCAACCCAACTTGACTACTGAAATTTGCACTCGTCAAAAGTGTCCAATGTGAGGAGCGGGTGTAAAGTGGGTCAGAGAACAATTCTGGTTCAGGCAACGACGATGGTCTGGCGAGGCGAAGCCCTAATATCATAATAAAGGAGACAATTGATTGACATCACTCCAAGGGGAAATTAAGCAACGGACCTAACATATGTTCGTCAACACTCTGCCCATTTAAGGCTTCTCGAACAAGTTGTGAGTGTTTCTTCACCGCATCTTTCAGCAATCGCACTTTTTCGTCCCTCGTTGCTAAATATATCGATTATCAATCACGGACTCGATGGGATAATACTACATTTGTTGCAACTCACCAGATTGTCCCAACATCGCCCTCACAAATGCGACACATTCATTACTCACCACCCTGATAGTCGCCACGCGTCCCTTGAAGAATTTTCTAGCCGTGGCAGCCTCGTGCGTACTCACGGGCCATGGTGTAACCCGTTCATCTTCGCCTGAAAATCGTTCCGCCAGCCGTGCATACGCAACCTGCACAACCATCTGGGTCCAACCATCAGGACCCACGCCAAATGATTTGATCGCAGCTTTTCCGTAGTTCGTCCGGAGGAAAGCAAGAGTGTGCGAGGAAGCGAGATGATGCAGGCATTGTTGCGCTTTTGATATTGCTTGATGTATGTCAAGTATAGATGTCAGATCGAAATCCAGGGGTTCTGGAGCCGCAATAATCGCGGCTGGGGGCGATAACTGGAAATCTGAGTTGGGATCCGCTAAAAAAGCAAGTATTTCATTGCATGCGCGAGCAATATGGGTGCCGTCTAGGATGCTATGTTCCCCCATCAAACCTGTAACGTTATTATCAAACACTACAAATTGGAGGGGTTTGTCGACGTATCGCGAGGAAAGTCCTCGTGAAAAGCCATCTGGTTTTCTGGGTGACTAGGTGTACCAAGACATTAGTATAAGTGACCGTTCTGGCGGCGGGCGCAGGAGGGAACGATAGACGAGATGTGCTCAACAAGTAAAGGATACTCACTTGGAGCGTTCCATGTAACAAGGCCCTCGAAATATCTATATCGTTGTCTGGGGGTGGTGTTGAATCATCCAAAGACACAACAAAAGCAGATGAATGAATCTCGCGAAGGATAGCTTCATTCCGGGGAACAGAGGACAGACGTGCGAAATCCTATATTCATGTCATATTCCAGAATGGTTTGGATGCTATGGAGGACGCACCCTTGCCCAATTATCCCTATGCTGAGTGGTCAGAATACCAATAGCAGGATATTCGTTGGTGCTATGGTCATATATGTATTGGAATTGGCTATAGTCAAGAATCAGACCCAAGGTATGAGCATGGCATCGAAGAAGCGAAAATAAAGGCATTTAAATGTTCTAGAAAACGACCTCATTTTGGACACCTTGCTCCTGAGATCACTGGCTAGGACGGCAATGAACCGCACCTGATCAAATCACCCATGCCAGCAACCTTGCCCCTAACTTGGGCTTTTAACTTCCAAAAGCGATTCTTGCGCATGACAATAACGTGCCCGAGGTCGTCGGGTGAACCAGGAATAGCGGCGTAAGAAACACTCCAATCAACGCCTTGTGTGCCTGGGACACGGCAACAGTCAAACATCCAACTGAAGTAGTTAAGTATGTATGCGAAAGAGATGAGAGGAAGGCCACGTTAGACAAACCGATAAGCATCCATGCAAAGTTGGGTGTCTTTGATCGAATCAAAGGCTGATTGACCTGAGCGAAGTCTCTGCCTGAATAACATGGCGCTACGAGTGATGGCAGCAGCACGAGCGGCAGGTGTCTTGGGAAGATGTGCAGGTTGGAGTTCGAAATCGCCTGCAGATGGAAGGGCTAGAGGCAAGAACTAGGGGGAGAGATGAAATGTATTCACAGTAGTTAGATACATGGATCACGAGCTGGGGAATGGATGTAAGGTGAAGGAAGGTAAAAGAGAAGGAGTAGCTGACGGAATCTCTGTAAGCAAGATAGTTCTGGTCGTCATCCCATTCTTCTAACCAATTTGTTGTTTCATTCTTGCGCTGGAGGAGTGACTGCTGAAGGATGGGACCGGGGCCATCTGAGTGGACCAAGTCGTCGATCTTGTGGCATACAGAAGTGAACTCTTGAGTAGAACGAGCGAGAGGACGCAAAGAATCCTTGAGCCTTTGAAGAGTAGCGAGAAGGCACGGGACAGGGAGGGACGGGAGAATGGAAGATTGATGAGCGAAATTTGGAATGGGAGGGGCCAGAGCCTTCCAATTTCGCGGACGAAGTTGGGCCATAAAACGGTAGAGAACTAGGAGCCGATATGAGACTAGGGAGGACTCATCATCGTTCGTATTTATAGTTGGACGGGCACAGCCAAGGCGAGCCAGAAGTCCTGGAAATTTATGAATAATGCAAGAGCTTCGGATTCAATCATTCGGAACACCGGACTAGGTCCAACGATGGGTGGGGGGTAACCCAGGTAACCTATGGTGAGTAACCTGCAGGTCACGTCCAGGTCGTATTGGTGAGTCCAGGTAACCCAGCGAGCTGAGACCCGGGTGGGTATGGGTAGAGGGGGACAAAAAAGTAGATGACCGTGCATACTTGCACACAACAGTCTATTCAGGGTGAATAAGTAGAACCCTTTGACATGTCATGGTTCGCACTTGACAGACAGCACCCTTATAACATCGGAAAGTGACATCCGGCTCGGATGTCTGCGACATAAATTATACACCCTGAAAAAATGTCTGTGTCATATTCTGTGAGGGCTGTCGATTGGTTTGTGAACCGTTACCCCGGTATTCGTACCACGAGCACGTCGAAGCTGGGCTCATTAAGCTGGCAAACTCCAGTGTGACTGTTAAGAGTTACTCAATTGTAACTTGACTGACTCGACTGGCCCATCGAGCTTTTCCTCCCGTAAGTGTGGAGCCGGATGCTAGCCGCCGTCCAAGCTCAATCTCCGAGTGACAACCTAGAATGGTTTGCCCTGTCATTCTGGACGCTGCCTGACGCTCCGACCCGGGTATACCCATCCTAGGCCTTAAATTTTTTAAAGTTGGACCGAAACTTGCTGTCCTCACAACAGCCAACGGCGATAAGTTATGTGATCCGTTTTTTTTTTCCAAGAGAGCTATTTTTTGATTCGAAGTTTTGTCTGCGATACGTCTTGAACATTTCTGTAATAGTATCAGTATTGGTGGTGTATGTACGGTGATCGATTAAGTAAATATTTAAAATTTAAATACCAAACGTGACGTGTGACGTGTGATTGTGGTTGTGACTGGCCTCAATCATGATGATGATGATAGATCTCGTCCGAGATTCATTTGTCAAGTTGAAGGCTTGAAGCTCTCAAGAGTTTGAATAATCGCCAACAAGATGTCTTTTCTCCGCTACAGCGGCACTTCTGCCCATTACAAAGAGCTCGCGGAAATACCTGTTCCAACATCTGCCCAGTTTACCAACACCGGTACAACTACATCTGACGTCTCAGGTCAGCAATATTTTCGTGATCTTTCCTCTCGCTCATTCTCGCAGTCGTCCGTATATCCTATTCAATGCGTGATCATGAACGAAACATCAAGCGATCCCTTACAAAAATATCCACTTTGAGTACTGAGCCCGGTCCAGTGACGGACTCGCCAGTAGTCTCCTCAACAGTTAACCATGATTCATCCGAGATCTCAGCTTCCCTCTTCGCACCATCTGGGATCCGCCATGCATTTCTCAAAGAAACATCTGATGCCAACGGTACCAAGAAACGCTATGTCGAGGTCTGGTCTGGGTCTCAACTTGAGGTATCGTTGGAAGTAACGAAGCAACATGGCCAGTTCCATACAGATGGTATACCTTTACTTATGCAAAACCCTGGCACTGACCACTTCCATTCTCTTAGATTGCTTCAAATCCTTCTCTTTCTCTCCATCCGAATCCGCATTAGTGTATACCGCCGAAGCGAACCCTGAGAATGCCGAAAAACTGGAGGATGATCCATACCCAAAGTTCCACTTCACTCCTCATTGTGGTGAACAGATGTACTCTAAAAAAAGACCTACTCTCTTCATATTCCGATGGCGATCCCCGGGGGAATATGGCAATGACAAGATACCAACCATATCTGTGACAGCATTGTCTCTGGATCAACCTCGCGATATCCCTATCCTATTTGGCCAGGCGATTTTCGTTACCGAAACACACCTCTATGCGACCGGATACGAGCAAACAGGTGATGCAAGGTTGTTGGGTCTCAAAGGATGTTTCAATCGACCGACCGGTATATGGGAACTCATTCTTCCTAGCCAAAGTCTAGCAACATCCACAATCACGGGCTGCAAGTCTGTCAGAGTTGAGACACCAGGACGCAGCTCTCGTTCACCCCGTATCCTATTCGACAAACATCGTGTCCCGACAACTCTACTTTGGCTGTCCAGTCTCGCGGGCGGTGCGCACGCATCCACCGTATCCATCCATGTTCGCGATTTGGAGGGCGTTAGAGGAGACAGGATCCTTGTGGATACCATTCATGATCCCTCGCCTCAAGAGTTCCCTGGTTTGTACACCGAGCACAACTTGGCTGATAGCCCATTCCTCAGACTCGGCGATAAGACATACGTTCTGGTACAGTCACTTTGGCGCTCGCGGCCCACGTTGATTTTAGTGGACGTGGAAAGCGGCGTCGTGACCGATCTCACGCCTGTATCAGAAGGCCAGTCATTGTATAGTTGGAATTTACTCGGAACAGATGGAGCGCACTCAGTGATATGCTCGCGCAGTACCCCAACCTCTCCACCCGAAACCATTCTCTTAACTTTGGCGCAAGATTCCCTAGATGTAAATGTTCAGGTCCTCGATAGACCAGCTGTTTCTCCGAAACGTGCGTATCGCAGACAAGGGGAATAATTCTTACCCTTTGATTTATATTTTGCAGTTCAGGAAGCCCTTGATCGGCTCAATGCAAGTGTCATACCCGTTCCGGACAGATATCCTGTAGAAACTATCGTCGTTCGATCAAAGGACTCAGAGGAAGGACCCAAACCCATCTGCTTGACAATTCCACATGGAGGACCACACGCGTCTAGCATGACGTTCTTCACGCCGGGTGTTCTCGCTTATGTTCTCGAAGGCTGTGAGTCAACCAGTCGCATCTAGTTGTAGTCTTGTAGAGGCATGCGCGGTTGAATAACAACCCTCCAGACACCGTATCTTTGCCTAATTACACCGGATCCATGGGTTTCGGAGAGAAATATATCCAAAAACTGGTCGGGAAATGTGGCACGCTCGATGTTGGAGATTGCATCGGAGCAATCAAAGAACTCATCAAGCTCGGTCTGTCTGAGCCGGGAAGACAAGTCGTCCAAGGCGGAAGCCACGGGGGGTTCCTCGCCGCGCATCGTAAGTCTTCACAATCTAACCTCTCCCTTCTCCCCTCATCGACGAATCTTGGACAGTCATTGGACAGTACCCCGACATGTTCAGAGCGGCAGTCATGCGCAACCCCGTCATTTCAGCTGGCGAACTCTGCGCATCTGACATCCCCGACTGGGCGTTTGGTGAGTTCGGGCTGCCGTTCAAACCTGGTACGCATGTTACCCCGGAGAGTTTCTCTACGCTCTACGCTGGCTCGCCGATCGCTCATGTGGATCGTGTGAAGACCCCGGTGTTGTTATTGCTGGGCGAGGACGATCTACGGGTGCCGACAACGCAGGGGAGGGGGTATTATCATGTATTGAAGGGGAGAGGCAAGGTGGTGGAGATGTTGGTGTTTCCAAAGGAGACACATCCGATCGATGGTGTGGAGGCTGCAAGGGTGTCATTCGAGGCAGGGCGAGACTGGTTTCAGGTGTTTACGCAGGGAAAGTGAAATTGAGTGGTTTGAGGCTAACTGGCGGCAACCCGTCGCCATTTGTCACGGTCGCTAGCGTGTGTATACCAACTTCTATACTTACATCAAGACGGAAACCACGCGAGACTGTTTCAGAGGCGGCTCTTTACTGCGTTTGCAATCCTTCTCCCTTCCTCCAACATCGGTCTGAGGCTTTCCTAACACCATGTTGTCAGCAAAATGCCAACCAAGAAACACGAACGCAAAAAACTCACTTGATATCCAGGAGTGTTTGTCTGGTTGAGTGGTTCGAGCTGAGCGCGCTTCCACAGTTGCTCGTAGACACGTCCATCATATACACCAAGCGCGCTGGTAAGCGAATAATTGAGCTATTTCCGGTCCTGACCAAGTACGTTCAAACGCACCTGTTGAGGGTCCAATCGGAAAGGCCGAACGCGTCGGAAAGCCCAACAGCGTTAGGGAGAATACGCAGACAGACAGCGTCGATGGCGGCACGTAGATCGCGCGGGGGATCCGTCTGGTCTGAATCACAATTTACCAATAAGCCGAACGCAAATAGATCGACCAAGGCCACTTCCGTCACGGTTAATAGGTACTGAAATACATTACTATAAGTTTGAATGAGGGCATGGGATACGTACGAGAAGATATACGTCTCCGAGAACGCTGGCTTCCTTTTGTGATATCGGGTGGTTCACTAGATCGGAAACAACATCGCCAACTTGAACCGCGACGAACGCCTCTGTGACCGCTTTCGAAAGTCTGTGACTCAGGCCGGGATCTGCATGATTCGAGTTTCGTGCAGCATTCTGGACGGCGAGCGCGGCGCGCCACTCGAGAAGATGTATGATCGCTGCATAGTCCTCCCACGTTTTTGCGCAAATCACAGGTCGACTCGTTGGCCCTCCGCTAAGAAGACGGAGATACTTAGAATGTACGCCCAAAGGACGACGAGCCAAGAGGTCATACGACTTGAGGGCGGCACGGACGACTTGGCCATCCAGCACGAAATTGTCCCCTTCATAGCTACATAGTATTACGACATTGAGCAATCCGTGCGCGTCCGTTTGATATTACTTACGTTGCAGCTGGAAGATAGTCTGCATAGAGGCGTCCGATTCCGGCAAATACGCTGTAGCCATGTCCACCCAAAGCACGACGCGCGTTCTCGAGGCCGTTAATAGTCTCGGTGGAGACCAGGACCTTTAAACCACAAAGTATAGCATGAATTTCGGCGAGATATCCCATGTCACCCTGTTGGATTCGCTCCCCGAGACTAGAAAAAGATTTGGTCTAGACACTTGTTCAAGTGAAAAAATCTTTGCGATGTACTAGGACGGACCGTTTGACGACCCAATGCAATGAACACATAGCAATGTGAGAGTATGGGGAGAAGGCGATAATAGGTGGAGGGGAAACTGATAACTTGGCGCTCTAATCCACGGTAATCAGGTTCTCCCTGCCTACGGACAGTGGTATACCGGATGGCAATCGTAATGCCTTTTCTTCCTGTTAAATCAAAGGAAGACGCTCAGAATAGAGCACGGACCTTTTGCGAGAGTCCATCCAGCACTTGTGATCATTCTTGGAGCAGTCATTAGCAGTATGTGCCGAAACAGTAATATCTGGTTACCTCGAACGGATATACATCATCTAAAAAATAGTTTTGAGTGTATGAAAGAAAGGCATAAAACACAATATACATACGCCTCCGAAACTGTGTTTCGGGTTCTGGGGTTTGACATAGCGACCGTCTTCAGTAACTTTTGCGAACTTTGAAAACATATACTTCAGAGGTATTTTGACGTGGTTGAATCTAGCGAATCCATTGTCCAACGAAGCTGCTCCTGGGAACCAGTCGACCGTCAATTTGAACGACGCAATGCAAGATAGTCATTACCTCCTCCAGCTTTGGGACCGATATCACCAGCAGTAATTCCCGGAAGTAAAGAGTGGTCCTCTAGATGATATCAGATGACAGGAAGAAAGAAAAAAGCAAAACAGAATAGACCCAATGATCGCAACTGAACAAGAAAGAGATGAGGTCCCATGTCCTTGCCGCTTGGCAAGATTAACTTGGCTTGCACAACTCCGTGCGTGGCTGTTTTTCCTAGAGCACCAACCCACCACTTGGTGCTAGTTAGCGTTGGTGAATGGAGATCGAATTCCTTTGTGTCAGGAAGATACGTCGCTGTCGTTTCCAACCTCAGGACGTTTGTACCGTGACCAAGCTCAGTCTGAATGTAGCATCTACGAGATTTGAGGATAAGAGATGAATTTGCGCAAAGAAAGTGGATTACCCTTGTATTCCTTTGTTGTCTACGAGCTCCCGATACTCATCTAGCAAGTCAACAGATCCCTGGCCAAAAAAGACGGGTTGAAAGGCTACCATGGAGTGAACAGGTGGCCAGGAGAGAGTTTTATGTCACACACCCATGTCATGCAACGCGGCTGGGAGTGATTCTGACAAGATTATTGTAACTTGAGCTTTCTGTTCCGAAGTCCATTGATGTAATCTTTGTAATTCTGTCAAGCGTTTCGTGATGGCAAGGGCTCTCTTATATGCCTCAACTCTTCCTATGAAATCCCTTGATATTTTGCGCGCCAGTAAGCTCTTTGGAGGAACAGAGAAGCCAATAGAGTTCACTCACTTCGACGTTTGGTCAAACACAGGCTCATTGCTGAGAACCCCTTCAACACGCTCGAAGCTCTCCCAGTTGTGCCTGCCAGCTATGTCGAATGTATCCACAATAAGCTAAACGTTGTCGACGGGCATCGTTCAAAATCAGAGTAATCACCAAAAAGGTAATCCCGAATTGCTTGCAGGTCAAATGAGATCCTGCCCCGAGCCTCTTGCAAATCAACGGAAGTCTGTGCGTTCAAGTCAAACATTCAAGATAAGGCAGCTCACGCTGGCAGTGACTCCGAACCAACACACGACTCTTCAGCAAGATCGGCAAATAAAATGCTCCCGGTCGGTCCGACTGAACTATTCCTGGACAAGGGCCGCTCAATTATCACGTGTTGAGCGGTGAGTGTGACATGTGACCCGTGACCCGCTCGGCCCTCCAAGTTCCGATTGTGATCCTGAACAGGATTCATTCAATCAGGTAGGATCCAATTGATGCATAACCACGATCCTAGGATATACACATAACACTTAGCATATTCAAGTCATCGGTCGCCCATTGACAGCCTACATTGTCGCAAGAACCGAATCCGGTAAAAAATACATCGCGGCAGTGAGAAGATTTCAACTTGTTCGGCTCCGCTTGTCTCCGTGACTACTACCGTGGTACACAAACCAGACAGATATACAATCTCCCGCATTCAAACGGTCCGAAAATACCATCCGCTATATGGTCATTGCCCTTTGGAGCTAGGCTTGTTCCTCCGAGGAACCTTTTTTATCCAGCGCGAGTATGGGACATCTATGTTGGCGTATGCAGGTCATCCTAGCCTCAATGCTCCCTCTGATATCTCCAGTAGTGTGGAGTGGAAGTTAGAAACCGCCAAATGCGCGATCGTTGCTTGGGAGGTAATATACATAGATAATGGAGCTGGCCCACAAGAGGGGAGAGTGGACATTTAACGCAGACAGATCAAGTGCTGACTTCGACGGCGGCAGGAAGGATGACCTTGTTGAAGGACTTTGAAGGACTGAGTCGGAGCCCGAAAGCTCAAGTACTCACCTCCCATGACAGGGCTGAACGTGGTGCGAACTTCGAAGCGTTCCACATCCTGCGTCGCTACATAAGTGGGTCGTCATGTTGTTCGAAGTGCGTATCATTAGTGTGCGTGAATGAATACTAGTCACTGACCTTTTATCAGCGTGTTTGGTTGGCAGAAAGGTGTATCTCATGTTTCCACGCATTGGATATGGGATTCTACATTTCCAACTTGAATTCGTCCACTTGGACCCCGTACCAGAACCGTCCTATCGTATATGTGCGTCATTTCCAGCCAGCTAAATATCTGTCCCACTTCTATCAACCGTGATAAAATGTGTTTGTCACCATCCTGGAGATAACGGTCAACCGGTCGGTCCGCTCCAGGTCTGCCCGAAGGGGCATGCTTGGTCCGTCTCATGTGGGCCAGCGTCATGATCCTTCGAGTTTGAAACCCAGGTGTGAGAAAGACGAGTTTGTGGAAACTGAACCGTCGCAGAGTCGCGTGCTCTGAGGACATAATACGACTCCCATGAAACGCACTTCAGTAACGATGCCTGGTGACCATGTTTCTGAAAAGATCCGAATTGCGGTCATGATAAGGCAACGATGTCCCACTGTCCGTTGTCTTCACATCGAGGTGAATTTTACAGAGGTGTTGTGAATCATTCTCTGATCAGTCGTGCCTATTAACATTTTGGGGCACACTTAAGGCATGCATCTCCTCGTACGCTCACTCCTTCTGGAAATTGGTATCGTCTATGCGGTCACCGTCTATGGTCCTCACGCGCAGCAATCCTATGGAACAGAGACGGCCGCCTCTGCATCGTATACCGGCGCCGCCACTTACAACAAGGTCACCTTAACTCCACCTCCTATTCCTATTCTTGCCCCTCCGGCTTCCTTTGTCGTGCAACTTCAGACTGGCGCGGTTCCCGGTCTTTCGATACCTCAACAAGGTTCCTTCTTTGGGTTCAGTATAGAATTCAGCGTTGTCACTACAGTTCGTAAGTGACAGTTAATTGCTCGCAAGTTATAATTGACGGTTGTGCTGCAGTTGGTCTGAATAGGTGACCGCATCCACTATACTCCAGCGTGCAAACACCGCGGTCTGACCTCGGTTTACCTAGCTCGTTTCTACAGGTGCCCTTCCTTAATCTCATGGCAAACATTAGAGAGCGTGCTGGCACTGTATATGTACGTCTCGGCGGTAATACTCAAGATTATGCTACCCTAGTCAGTTCCTCTTTTGACGGATCTGCGCTGGAGAAATACCAAGGAGACTCTACTCATCGGGTGACTATATTCTACCCATTTCAAGCTCAGTTTGAGGTACGATGACTGTTACCATTGCAGATCGACACACCGACACTAGTCTTCACCCCTGAGATCATTAAGATGATGGCACAAATTTCTTCACTCACTAATGTTCGCTGGTATCTGGGTAGGTTTAGACTTACTAGGCTACTACTGGTCTCCTTGGCTGGTATTGATCACATGACCAGGTATCCCGTTCAATGATACGCAAAATTGGCGCCTTCAAATTGCAGAAATCGGAGAATCGGTCCTCGGTGATTACTTAGTTGGGTTACAGGTAAGGGTCACCGCATCTGTAATCGAGATATATACAACAATGATCCTGTAGGGAGGTAACGAGCCGGATCTTTATGCGCGACATGGACATCGCCCTAGTGTAAATCGCGTTTCGTGATCTGATTTCAACCACCCAAAACTGACATAACGCAGGACTATAGCGCTGAGGACTATAAGAATGAATTCGGAGAGCTCATACAGGCCATCGACGCAGACTCTAACATTCCTAACAAAGATCTCCTCATTGGTCCTAATCTAGCCTATGGTTGGCCACCCGAAGAAGTATGGAATACCGGCTTCGTTACTGATTTTAGGCAGAATCTGGCCGCGCTAGCTGTCCACAAGTGCGGTCGTTCTTTATTCTTTAGCGATGTTTAAAAATCAAATGATACTTCACGTCGTAGATACCCAGTCAATAATTGTAATGGCACCTCCATCACCGGTCAAGAGGTTCTCCCCTCCTTTTTAACACATAATTCCTCGCAACAAATCGTTTCAGGCTACCTCAATTCTACTGCCTACGCTCAGACCGAAGCGTTACCTTTCCTAATGCTCGAAACTAATACTGCGACATGCGGTGGTTTTCCAGGGTTGAGTGATAGCTTTACAGCAGCCTTGTGGGCCATTGATTACACTCTTCAAATGGCATACGTGAACTTCAGTGGTGCTTTTTTTCATGGCAGTGGTCAAGATGTCTACTACAATGTAGGTATTTTCCTTTGCACTGTTTACCTTGTTGATATCTCTATCAGGTTTTCACCCGTAAGGTATCTTTAGAGCATCAGAAATCATATGATTCAAATCAGTTATAGCCCCGGTCACAAATCAATCGTCGTTCCACCAATGGACCATCGGTCCTATCTATTATTCCGCTTTGTTTGTAGCGGAGGCCCTGGGTTCCTCCAACCACTCGCAAGTTCTGGACCTTCAAATGAATGGAGGCAACGAGTTCACTCCAGGTTATGCGATCTACGAGAACGGACAGCCAACCCGTATCGCTCTGATAAACTTTGTCAATGACAACTCGGGAGAAAGTGATTACACAGCTGGTATCTCCATAGGTGGCACAGTCCCATCTCAAGTTAGAGTGAAGTAAGAATCGTTAATTTCTTTCTTTGTACGCCGCTGAGACCTGCCCTAGATATCTCTCGGCATCGTCTGTCACCCAGTTATACAACTTCACTTGGGCTGGTCAGACATTTGGCGATGTCTTTAGCTCGGATGGACGACCTGTAGGTGCTGTCAACATTCAGACAGTCAATTGTGACCAGACGAACAATGTCTGCAACATCAGTGTTCCCGCCCCAGGCGCAGCGCTCGTTTTCCTAACTGACGAAGCCCTCGTGGAGTCGGATCCAGGACCAACAATGACGTTCCCGACCACGGTCAATAACAAGCTCTCCAACACTCCAACTTTTGATCCGAACGTGTTGGCTACCTCCAACGGACACAAAGGTCTCGCCGTCTTCTTGGCGAGCACGAACCAAAACGGAGTCTGTGGTCGTGGACATACCTTACCTAGCATCGGCGTTCTCCTCGTTGGCGCACTTCTTGTTGTACGCATGATCATGAGATGGTACTGACATAGTGGTCTCGGATTATAGCCCACACGGTTAATTATTAGATTATAAGGTTGGAGAGATGTGCTTATACTTATCCCTTGTCCCTTGTCTTGTTTGCCCGCAGTTATCCCACGCCATGTACTCCTGTGCATTTCAAATGAGTACAGGCACATTGAATCAGGGGCGTGCTTGACGACGAGCAGCTGCCAAGTATGATACTCTGAACAATTTCCTGCCAGTAGCCCCCTAGGGCGATGCCATCACACTCGAGGCAGAGGTAGGCATGAGTCACAACATGGGTTTTTAAGTAACTGTTTCTGCGCTTCTTGTATGGGATACACGTCCCTTCTGTGGTGCGCGCGCGTTATTTATGTACAGCCTATAATACTCCAGTCAAGTGCCAGGTTATTCTATCTCTGAGCGGGGGTTACATGAGCACTGGTGCCACTGGCATGGGCGTAAGGGGACTCATCATTGCCCAGGGGTTGAATGCCTTCAGCATTGACATCACCTGTCAAGGTTTCCAGGCCCGTCATGCAAGGTTTGGTACAAGACCCATCGACCGTGTACAGTTGAATGATTCAGGTGACGGTCCCCACTGTTCGGCGACTTACATGATCCCATCGCTATCGGAGTTAAACGAATTCAAACGTTAGCTGAACTTTACTAGTGAAAAAGGAAGAAACTTATAATATTTAAATTTAAATTCCAACAAGCAGTAGAAGAGAGGCACACACTAGTAGTACCATACGCTTCAGAGCTGTTTAAAATGTTGCAAAAACGAGCAGGGCGGTGGAAAAGATGGGCAATGTATCGAATCACCTAGAAGAGTCATCGGGAGGAGATATCTCAAACCGTTGGAGGCGGCCATCTCAACCTATCCCCCAGTAAGCGCGGAATTCGTGCGACGTTTTAGTTCCTCAGATCTAATATTATGCGGGTCATTGCGTGAACGTGAACTTTTGACTCAATTGCGATTATAAAATAAATAAATAATTCAAACATCCAACTCTTTTTGAGGCCACACACCTTGGTACGCCTTGGCACCAAGCGGAATGCTGGGTGTCATTGACGATAATTGCCAGTGCATCACTGATGCGGCGGCCGTTTCGAATTTCACTGATCTGAGGAGGGCTAGGGCGTCATTTCGGATACAGCCTCCCGAGCCTCATGTTCTAATACGTTTGGCGATACAGACTACACTCAACCGCGCCTGCCTGATGGGTGCGAATTCACAGTTCCAGAGGCGTTGCGCTTTAATTCTGAGCATGAATACGGTCGCGCGTATATATAAATGCCGCCCCGAATAACATTGACTTTCCCCTATTGGATACTAGTATTATAATGTACTGGGCCCCGGTACCCGCTGGGAGTCAACATATTAATCCTTATCTATGGTCCAGTAGATAAGGTCGGAACAACCAGGCGCAGGTTGAAGGGTGACAGACTCGGAGGAACTGCTCAGGTGCCAGTATTATAATTACATCGAGGAAGCCTCAGAAGGGTGTTCTACACTGAAATTAGCTAGTCTCAGAATCACTGATCCTCTTCAGACTGGACTTTAAGTGCGCCGAAAATCGAATACGATCACCTGTGAATCGGGTCACTTTCCAAAATGACTAAATGACTAAATTTCTGTACGGAAGGTTGCAGGAGTGCATCGTGTCCGAGTCAATCATGATGTGCCGGTGATGCCCGGGTGCCACTTGCCGCCCTGACCCCTGACTTCACATAAATGTTGCTCCCCCATTCAATGGGAAGCGCCACCGGGTCAGCTCGTCGCTCGCATCGCCCGGTTCACGCCTCCACTAAGTACTAGTAGCCTGTCAGGATTCTGTCAGCCTATGGAAGTAAGTCATTCTTTACTTATTTCGGCGAAACCGAACTTCTGGAAAGATGTCGTTTTGCAATGCCGCCGTCAGGGTATACTTAGCCTGAGGTCCTTTTTATTTGACTAACGTACTAGTAGGTGACTCACCTGATGCGGCGGCAAACCATTCTGGCAATTATTAGGCTGGCATCTTCCAGTGCCACTGGCAGTGAACCTGAAGGAGCATTTTATGACGTTACCGCTTGATGCTCTTTTGTAGGCCCGTCCTCCAATCAAAGTCCCAAAAGCTAGTAAAGGAAATTCAGGGTCCTACGAAAAGTTTTTTCTCGAATACTGTTCGGAGACCACAGTCAAAAACCACTGCAAGTAGGTATCTGTTTCTAATCAGGTCAGCCGCCCAGGAGTTCCCAGATCATTTGACGGAGATAGCCTAGTGCTCACTTGCTGTAATGGTTATGTGGGAGCTACGTAACTCCGATGGACCGACTTCTTACTAATCGCGCTCGGCCTTGGCAAGGTCAAAGTTTATTCAAGCCTCCGGCTTTGACTCTCGAGAGAAATCGTTTTTCTGCTAGAACAGTTGGGTCATAGAACTGTGGTATGTAAACTTGGATACTATGCACAAACTCAAGACTGAGCAATGTGAAGTAGTTCACAGTGCAGGTACATTATGGGTGGCATTGACACTGGATTCACACCAGCAGGGTGGATCCTGTCATAGCCAGCAGGCTCATCCGAATTGCCTAGTTATGTAAAGATCCAATCGTGGAATGATAGTCAAAGGTGTAATGCCGTCCAACTTCCTGTCATAAGCTCAACGGGCTTACCGAGTTATGTAAATCCCAGTCGAGGAATACTTATACTTGCTAATGCTGTCCAGCGTCTTCCCTCAGATCGGCAGTCGACTGTCAACATTCAAATTTGACAGAGGAGTGGTGAGTGTTTTCAATGGGTTTATACACCGATCAGCTGGTAACTACTAAGTTTAGGGAGCTTTGAGGCATGCATCTTCTTCTCGTCCACTCTTTTTTACTGGTGGTCGGTATTGCACGCGCAGTCACCGTCTACTACGGTCCTAATGCCCAGCAACCCTATGGGACAATAACAGCACCCTCCGCAGCGTATTCCGGCGCCGCTACTTACAATAATGCTACTTTAACACCACCTCCTATCCCCGTTCCTCCCCCACCGACTTCCTTTGCCATACAGCTTCAAACTGGAGCGGTTTCCAACCTTTCCATACCTCAATCGGGCTCCTTCTTTGGGTTCAGCATAGAATTTAGTGTTGTCACTACAATCCGTAAGTGTCACTGGTATTCGTTGCACGTGAGTCGTGATTGATGGTTGTTGCACTACAGTTGGCCTGAACAGGTGACTGCGTCTAATCGTATTCTAGTTGGCATACACCACAGGTCTGACCTGAGTTTACCTAGCTCGTTTTTGCAAGTGCCGTTCCTTAACCTCATGGCAAATATGAGAGAACGTACTGGCAGTGTATACGTGCGTATTGGCGGTAACTCGCAAGATTATGCAACCTTGGTCGACTCTACTTCTACCGGCTCCGCGCTCGAGAAATACACTATGATCTCTGTTAATGGGGTAACTATTTTGCCCACTCCATATTCAGTTTGGGATGATAATCGTTACCGCTGCAGAGCACCACGCCGGCAATAGTTTTCACACCTGAGATCATTAAGATGCTGGGACAAATTTCCTCACTCACTAACGTTCGCTGGTATCTGGGTAGGTTCGGTATCTACCAATCGGTCTTCTTAGCTAATCACATAATAAGGAATCCCATTCAATGATACACAAAATTGGCGCCTTCAAATTGCAGAAGTCGGAGAATCAATTCTTGGTGATTACCTGGCCGGATTGCAGGTAGGGGTCACTGCATCTGGAATGGAGATATGTAAACTCATATTCCTATAGGTAGCTAACGAGCCGGATCTTTATTCAACGCACGGTGTTCGGCCGCTCGTAAGTCGGTTTTTATTTGTTTAAACCACTGAAAACTGACGTTGAGCGTAGAATTATAGTGCTCAGGACTACGCGAATGAATTCGGAAACCTCGTACAGGCTGTCGATGCAGACTCTAACATTCCTAATAAAGGCCTCCTCATCGGTCCTAATATTGCGAATGTTTGGAAACCCGAAATGGTATGGAATACTAGTTTCGTTACCAATTACAGGCAAAATCTAGGTGCACTGGCTGTCGAACGGTGCGTTCGCTCTTTATTCAGCGAACTCGATAATGAACAGCGTCTTAGTTATCCAAGCAATAATTGTTTCTCAAAGTCCGGTATTGGCATCCCCATGACCGGCCAACAAGCGCTCCCCTCCTTTTTAACACATAATACCTCGCAACAGATTCTTTCTGGGTACCTCAACTCCACCGCCTACGCTCAGGCGCAAGGGTTGCCTTTCCTGATGCTTGAAACCAATTCTGCATCGTGTGGTGGTTTTCCAGGGTTGAGTAATAGCTTCGCAGCAGCCTTGTGGGCTGTTGATTACAGTCTTCAAATGGCATTCGGGAACTTCAGTCGTATGTTATTCCATGTTAGTGGTCAAGATGTCTACTACAATGTGGGTGTTTCTGTTGCCATTGTTGATTTCCTTGTTAATATTCCTTCCTTAGCCTTTCACGCGCAAGTTTTTTTTTTATCATTGGAAACCAGACCATTGACATCGAATATAGCCCCGGTCACAAATCAATCGTCGTTCCACCAATGGACCATCGGTCCTATCTACTACTCCGCTTTGTTTGTAGCGGAGGCTCTGGGTTCCTCCAACAACTCGCAAGTTCTGGATCTTCAGATGAATGGAGCCAACGACTTCACTCCAGGTTATGCAATCTACGAGAACGGACAGCCAACCCGTATCGCTCTGATAAACTTTGTCAATGACAACTCGGGGAACAGTGATTACACAGTAAATATCTCTATCGGTGGCACAGTCCCACCTCAAGTTAGAGTGAAGTAAGAATCGTTAATTTCTTTCTTTGTACGCCGCTGAGACCTGCCCTAGATATCTCTCGGCATCGTCTGTCACCCAGTTATACAACATCACTTGGGCTGGTCAGACATTTGGCGATGCCTTTAGCTCGGATGGACGACCTGTCGGTGCTGTCAACATTCAGACAGTCAGTTGCGACCAGACGAACAATGTCTGCAACATCAATGTTCCTGCCCCAGGCGCAGCGCTCGTTTTCTTGACTGACGCGGCCCTTGCGGAGTCGGATCCAGGACCAACGATGACGTTCCCTACGACGATTACTACTACGGCTGCGCTCACTGCTACGATCAACCCCAGTGTGTTGGCCACCTCCAATGGCAACAAAGGTCTTGCCGACTCCTTTGCGGGTACGAGCCAAGGTGGTGCCAATGGCGCCTTAGGCCTTAGACACGCCCTGCCCAGCGTCGGCGCTCTCATTGCTGGTGCGCTCCTCATCGTTCGCATGAACGTTAGATGGTAGTGACGTGGTAATTTGGGGGCTTTTAGTCTGCACGTTTGTCTGTTTGGAATCGTTGCTGACATACGTTGTCACTGGCAGTAGCCCGCTCAGTTTAGTCTTGAACGCGAGGACGAACGATCTTTAGATGTACATATATCTGTACCTATACTGACGAATTTCCTTGGACTGTTGCTATTTCTTTCTATGTTTCTGCTCCTAGAGTCTTTCAATAGTGGCAAATTTGAATCGGCTTGAGGGTAACGGCGATGTGTGAATACCTGCTGTGTTGATCAATGGTCTCCAAATGGTGTATAAACATAAGTTTTGAATCTGTCAATCCGACTCCCGTGCTGGTGGCCAAAACCAGCATTCTGGCGCGGGCAAGTTGCAAGTGAATATATGCTTCCTGATTCGGTGCTTGGAATTCGGTATCTTCGCATTTACCTAAGTAGAGCTAGCGATCAGCTGATATGAGGATACGCTGGATGGCGAGCAAGCTCCGAATATCATTTGGCGAGTATTGATAGTCTGGTAGAGGAATACCCGATCGAAGCGATGCGAACGGGTGCCGATTCTCGGTTATGCCAAGCAATCGGATGCTGAATTACATATATCTTTAACTCGTGCCAGTGGTTCATAATGAGCATGCATAAACCTTTTAAGTCTGATCCAAGAAGCTTGGACATTCCGACGAAGTTCCATTCTGCTTTGGGCGTTTTGCATGGCAGAAGTGGCGAGGAGGATCGGCTTTCGTGACACCGTGGCGACCCAGATTGGACAGACTCCACACGTCACTCCAGCTGGGGTTTTCGCCGTGCAATCATATGTATAAGTTTACTTGGCAGCTCCCAGCTTGGGCCCGCACATGCCCCATTACAGCTAGTAATATTGTCACTGTCCTCGGGCTCGTCACATGCATCATGATTCTTGCCAAGATCCCGGCCGCCGGACCCGGCGAAAGCGGCGTACTACTCTTACTTCGAATTCAAGTTGTTACACAACAAATACAAGTTATTAGTTTATGTCAGAGCCCGCCTGTTGAGCGGGAGACCGAACATCAGATCTTCAGAAGCGATCCTATAACGGGAGAGCCTACACTGGGACCTCGGCCACCGCTGGCTGTGTCTCTGATAGGCCAGTACGCACCGCCGCAAGTACTAGATGTCGTGATCTCGCTCTGATGCATCCACTAGGCCCGCATCCCAATTGAGTACCCAGAAAAATAGTCACTTCAGAGTCGTCCAGACCGTAACATTCTTTTGAGAAATAGACCAGATATAGTATCACATTGTTGATAAATGCCAGTGGAACTAGCACATTCTTCCGGCTGGCGATAGTCTACCGAATAAAATCGCTTAGCGTGCAGTACGTGACGACACCGATGCATCGGTACCGTCTGAATCCACTGCCAGTGCCATGGAGTGATTTGTGGCTGAGATGCCGCAACAGAACTGGAATCACAGGTCCTCTAGAATGGATTTTATAATATAAATCCGACACTCACTCTAGGTCAACAAGCATCAGTCTACCCTTATATATCCCCTCGAAGGGTGACTCGGACTGGCAGATACATTCGCATTCGGCTGTTGATATCATCCTCACGCAAAGATGCAACTCACCTTACTTTCTCATGTCATAGCGGTGACTTTAATTGCATTGCAATTCCGAGTCGCTCTTGCTGCTCCTGCTCCGCAGGGTTGCACGAATCTCGAAGAGGATGTCCAGGGAAAACGACAGCTTGAATGTAAGTAGCATACAAATATTACTACCTTGACTTATCCTCCTTTTTAGCTACCAACGGTCTTGAGATCTTGGATACTTGTTGGCTTTAGGGTATCGTCGACAAGGGGCCCAGGGCCGGACGGAATGGACTCATCAAGTTTCTGTGAAAATAATCGGGCCCGGGATGTAGGGTTACCGTACCAGTTTCAGGCAGCGCTTCAAGTTGCTGTGAGTAATAGTTGTCATACAGACTAGCAGGTTCTGGGAGTAGAGGAGGCCTGTGCTTGGGTATATAGTTCGAGCACTACAAGAAATACAGGACTCATCAGTCACAATGTTCATCTGACCGTCATCCAATATTCACATGTCCCAATGCCAGTGGCAGAACGAAATCAGCGAATTGATGTAGTGAACGCAAGAGGGATCATTGATCACCTTCAGGTTAGAACTCCCTTCGTTTTCGATAGTCGTATGGGATGCAGACAGGTATGCAAATTCTGGATTCTTCAACTCGCACCAAATGATGCGTTGGATTATGAAATTTTCGTCGTGGAGAGGAAATGCAAGAATGACAGGCAGTGTCCAACCATTCGTTCTCGCTGAGCTCGTTAGTGACATTGGGTTTGCACAGGTCCTGTCCTCCGGGTCACATAAGCATCGTGAGTCCATTGTGCGACTCAGCGTGCTAGGACAAAATGTACGTAGAGAGACTTGGAAGATACCGCTCCCTTCACTGGCATAGGAACCAACGACGAAACACACGACAATAACTTGAGGGAAGAAGAAACCCAGATGAGCAGTCAATTGGCGAATATTGTTTGCGACTCGGACTCCAAGTCGAGAGAGCAACCCCGCTGCACCAGGTGCATCGAGTGTGGGGGAAATAGGCTTCCTTCCAGACTAGATGCAATAACAGCTTCAAGGAACGGAGTCAAAAAGAACTCACTCCAAAAGACACCGCATGCCTGTTTGAGTGACTCGACGGCATTCGCAGGAAAGTGGTTACGCACACAACAGG
This sequence comes from Aureoboletus auriporus, assembly GCA_038089615.1. Taxonomy (NCBI): domain Eukaryota; kingdom Fungi; phylum Basidiomycota; class Agaricomycetes; order Boletales; family Boletaceae; genus Aureoboletus; species Aureoboletus auriporus. Next base: position 35,666 of record JBBPLF010000185.1, read on the forward strand.
TAATGGATCCACAGCGAAGGACAATGTGAGGGTGAGAGGAGGTATATCATTATGATGACTCTTGAGCGCTTGAGCAAGTTGCCAAGTACTAATCGAAGAGTATGTTGGAGAACAGCCCGTCGTGTGAGTTCATCCAAACTTTCAACATATTTCAAGTTTCCGGCCCACTATCTTTCCTCATTTGGACGAAGCGTAAGCTGCTCTCCGCTTCCACCTTTAAATTCCACCCGCCTGAGTCTCCTTATACTGGAGCTGGAGGTAAGCCTTTATAGATACACATTGTTACTCATAGACATTCATTACTGATAATCTATGGTTACTTACCTCATTCACTACCGGTATTCTGGCCCTTTCGACCTCGCCGACGCGCGGTGTCACGGCTCACGTGTCGCAAGGAGTTTTTTTTTGGACAAGTAATAATATTTGGGTAGAACTGACTAGTCTAGTTCTACTCAACACTATGACAGAAGTTTTTACTGAATGTTCCGGTCCAAGGAAAAATGCCCTTACGCACGCCCTATGGTGTTAGGGGCGGCGTGGGACTCTGCAGCCTGGCTGGTTTCTCCGGGCCTAGGCGGGCTGATACCCACTAAAACCTCTAGTTTCGTTACCCAATTGGTTGGTAGGTCGTGTGTGGTGTTAAGGTGTGGCTTCCATGTGTGGTCCACTTTGGGTGTTCGGCTAGGTTCTCTTTTTGATTTGGCCATTCTTCGATTGGTGTCAAGTCGTGAGTTGATGCGTTTGCACCATCGTGAGTGGATTGAGTGTTATGAGTGATTGGTGCCTTGTATGACTCTTTCGCAGTGTAGGGTCCATATTGAGTGCGCCAATTCGGATAGGAAGATTCGGAGGAGGCGTAATCGGCCAATCTCGTGGGCAGTGGGGTGTTCTGTTCTATTGGTGGTATGTTTGAGGCATCCGAGTATTTTACCGAGGGTTGGTGGGGACCAGGTATTCCGGTCGTGTGACCAGGTGTCGTTGGCCATCTTCAATATTGTATGTCTTTCGGTGCTTGTGCATTCTGTTAGAATATGTTCTAGGGTTTCTATTTGGTCGGTACATTTCGCACATTTCGCGCGGGCAAAGAGTTGTTTGTGAAGATGTCACAGATTATAGAATAAAACGGGCAATTTTAAAACACCTCCAGGCAACAAGATTACCTTGCTATTGCAAGGTCATAAATTTGTCTAGATCGCGTACCAATCGCAAATAATTCCAAACATCACCGATTCGACAAAAATTAGAGAAAGGTCGCACAAATAGCAACGACTGTACAGCAAGGTCCTTCGCCGCCAGAGAGGCTCTGACGGCCCTAGTGACTATTTTACATCAAGAAAATGGCCATGTTCAGGTAAAAGAATAACGTGTCTTGTGCTTCACTGCCCGACCCTTTGATGTACATTCCCAGACCAAAGTGCACCCGGCACAGGATTCGGAGTTGCGGACGGCAACCCTGGCGGAGTAGTTTTAGCTACTGTGAGCGTGCTCGTGTTTTAGATGGCGTATCAGTGCAATTACTTATATGCTACAACACTGACCTGCCACATCTTTATCTCTATCTGGACAAGGTGTTAGTGAGGATAGGAACGACCTAAAATTGATATAAGGACACACTGGAACGTCTATTCACAACGCCACCAGCGACAGACGAAACTAATGTGAGCAGTGGGAGGAGGAAGGTCGGTACAAACAGGCGCATGGCAGGATACAGCTATCAAGCCTTCAGGTCCCGGTGCCCCATCTCCATTGATTTTTATACATCTGCACTGATTCTGCAGTTGATTTGCATAGGCTGGATTCCTACAGGAAGTAGTGTGATGGAATCGAACTCGGCGGATAGCTAACCAAACTTGGACGGGTTCTATAATTCGATCGAGGAGTTGTCGTGCATTCGAACTTCGAAGGCTTGAACATATTATATATACAGTCTGTTGACTTGGAGGCGCGGTCGGAATCAGGCTGAGAACCTAGTTCAGAGACTCCTGGCCAGACCCTCCAGTGATCATCTCGACCCTGATAGCACATGCCAGTGTACAGGCTCCTACAGTGTAGTATGATTCCGTAAATACAACCTTGCTAAAACACAAAATTCTCCCCACTACCGTGACTGGCAGTGGCCGCAGGGAGTTTCAAGGGATTTGAACTCGGTTCTGCTCGGCGGCGGCAGATCTATCACCGTCACGGTCTAAGCCAAGTTTAGTCCGGTACACTTGGCTTTCAAGCTCAAGTTCTGAGTCTTCTGACAGCTGCACTGGCAGATTCGGACATGCCAGCGAATTCAATAGAATACTTGTGATCTGGGGTCCTATCTATCTCCTTTTAGCTCGTATTACGCTTGGCTTGATGGTACTGCCAGTCTGCCACAAACAGCATGTTCAATATCCGATTCTGGCTATATGGGATCACGGCACCTCCAACTTGATGTGTACAGCTCCCAGAACACATTCTGACCAGTCTGGAGCCAGACCAAAAATTTTCCGACAAATGTCTAAATATGTAAGTACAACACCGTGGTTCCATGACCCAAAAGGAGTATCATGTATCCCTCGAAAAACCATCTAGATCGGATGATATGCGCTCCCAAGTCATAACAGATAGCAGCATCCTCGGAGATGTGATAACGACTGGCTGCGAGTTGTAGCATAACGCCTGTGACCCAGCCAAGATAAGCACAAACTAAGGTGCTATTGCTAGCAACCTCCCTACAACAGATCAAACAGAAAATATGATGAGCCAGTGCCCCATCCTGCGAACAGAAAAATAAAACGCATAAAAGCATACATTTCGATGTGCGTCTGTGAAATCAAGGAAGTTTTCTGGTCGTTTTCTGGGATACGTTGTCCAAGGAGATTGATGGTGATCTGTACCAATCGAGTGGCAAAGAAATAGTCGTAGATCACGAGCGTTGCAAAGAGCCGCGTGAAGAAAGAATGCCCAAGATTGCAGGTGAAAGAAAGATCATTTGCTCTTGATTGGATACAACGTTAGTGCGCACAAGACACAGGAGAGGATAGAGAGGAAGGCACGGATGACAATGATGACCGTACCCGAGGCGAATATGTTTGTGAGATGTTATTGGGATTGGAGATCAATACAGCAAATGTGGGCTGCTCACCGTAGATGCCGATATCGATGTGCCCATGCTAGCCAGTTGATGTAAGACCGTTCCTGGTTTGCTGTGACGTCGTGTATCAGTAACGAGGGTTATCAGATTTGTTTCGACACGCTTCACCAAGGCATTCGATCCGACGGCCAAGCCCGCCGAGGCAAATATAAAAGAAAGAGGCAATTAGATCTGCCTCCAAGCTTTGAAAAGGCGAACGTTACACAGTAACGGCGGGACTTATCGAGGAATTATATGAATTCTTCTGAGGCGGGTTCGGTTGGGGAACCAACAGGCCATATTCCTGTCTGATGAGAGACCAGATGGGCAACCCGATAGTCTAGGCATGACAAAAGGCGGATCTGAGACTCCAACTGGTATGGTACCAACATTGATTCGCAATTGAATATTGACTGAGAATGACCACCTGATCGGATTTTGGCTGCGATGTGAACTTTTGCGGAGTTTCTGTAGACCTTGAACTTACTCACACGTGTCACACTGATTATGAATACCATGTCAATCCTAGGGCCCAAAGTAAGCCCGACGCTGCCAAAACCCGAAGTGTGCGACTGACGCGGTCGGCCTTTCGGTGATGGCTGGTGGCAATACCAGCCGGTGAAGTGACCAACCGGTGCCTTGACTTATTACAGTACTGACAACCTGCTTAGCAAGCCCGAAGGCACTCCCGACAAAACGATGAATCAGTGTGTTTCGCTTCGGTCTGGTATCATCATATATAGTGTCCAAGACTTTATCATTGAAATCAAACTTTTTCTCATTCCTAGCGTGCTGTCAAGAAAACATGACCTTCAAGCAGAGTGTATGCTTTCCCTCATTCGAAGGATCTCTATTTTTGCCAGAGATGCTCGAGTTCAATGCAAAGCACAACCCGACTCGCCCTATCTATACCTTCTATGATGCAGATATGGGTGACCTCCGTCACATCTCCCATTTAGAATTCTACCGTGCGTCCCAGCGCATTGCTCATGCCGTTCGCCCCGACAGGCAAGGGCCTGACAATGATGTTGTCGGTATCATCGCCAATTGTGACACCATCCTCTACCAGGCATTAACGATGGGCATAATGTTTGCTGGCCTCGTTGTATGTCGCTTATTTCATATCAAGATTACGAGAATTCAATATCTTTTTAAGCCCTTTCCAATGTCGCCTCGCAATTCACTGGCTGCTGTGTTGAACATGATGCGAAGGACCGGTTGTCACCGTTTGATTGCGACACGTCATTTACTGACTCCTCTCTTGGACGACCTCGATAGAGAGCTCCCTGAGCTTCGGGTGGAAGAAGCACCTGCCCTTGCTTATGCTTACCCCGAGCTCGGGAATGAGACGACGACTAGCCCATTCGTGCCCTACCGAAAGTCGGAAATACGACCCCTCAAAGACAACGTCCTGTTTTACCTTCACTCGTCAGGGAGCACTGGGTTTCCAAAACCCATCCCGATCACAAACATCACTGCTGTTCATTGGTGTATGATGCGTGAGTATTCTCTAGTTCACATCGTGGGGTTGATCTCATTTAAGATCAGCATTCGCCCATGATCTTATGAATTTTCCAAGGCATATCACGCTATGTGCTGCTTCGGCCCCATCATTCCATATGTTAGGGTTGCTTTTGCAGATTTTTTTTCCCATCGCTACACTCCAGACTATAGCTGTGTTTCCTCCGATGTCGTATGACGACGCGACCAAAGCTCCTGTCATACCAAATTCGCAAAATATAATCGAGGTTGTCCAGTTGACCAAGTCAGAGGTGCTGTCCATCGTGCCCACGTTCTTGGAGGAATGGGTTAATTGGTCACATGCCATCGAGGTTCTACGCTCGCTAGAGTCTGTGGTGCTTATCTCCTTATTGCGCCTTCCTCGTCTGAGATCGAAATTGACATTCAACCTACTAGAATTTTGCGGGCGGGCCCCTCTCAAAAAAGACGGGCGACAAGCTGGTGGCTGCTGGCGTCAAGATTGTCTGTTCGTATGGCGGGACGGAGTTTGGCCCGCTCACATATACATTCAGGAATTCCATCGAGCGACCCCTTTGGGAGTGGTTACGTTTTGGACCAAATCAGACGTTCCGGTGGATGCCGCTGGGTGATGGCACGTACGAATGTCAATTGCTGGTGCGTCTTTGTTTGGAACCGACGGTTTCACTTTGGTTGGCTGACATGTTGATGGTGCTTGGGTTTATTCCGGTAGTCCTCTCCGACGCACCAGCTTTCTATCGAGAATCTCCCCGACGTAAAGGGCTATGCAACCTCGGACGTGTTCATCAAACATCCCACCATCGAGGGGCTGTATAAAATGTGTGTCTCCCGGATGTAGGTACATCTCCACATACTCACCACGGTAGCGCAGTGTTGGAAGGATCGACGACGTATTGATCCATTCTTCGGGTGAAAAGACGGTTCCAGCGCCGATGGAAGCCGTGATTGGAGCAAGCCCGATGCTTTCCGGTGTTTGTATGTTTGGACGCGGTCGTAACCAAACCGGGGTGCTCGTAGAACCCAGGCCAGAGTATGCCATTGATGTTACGAACGACAGACAGGTCGCCGAGTTCAGGGATAGTCTATGGTATGTTGTATCTCCTTTATCAAGGGCATGCTCAGTCTTTTCGCTAGGCGGGAAGTTGAGGAGGCCAATCTGGAGGCGCCTGCGTTTAGTCGGATCTTCAAAGAAATGATCTTGGTGACAAGCAAGGAGAAACCTATGCAACGCACTGGGAAAGGAACGGTGACCAAGAAGGGGACCATGAAGCTGTACGAACCAGAGATCGATGCACTGTAAGTTTTAAGCATAATTCATGGTTATCTTTCACATTTCTGGAACTCTATGGGCAGGTATGCATCTATGGAGGCGAATGCTAAAGCTGGAATCGATGTCTCTCTACCTTCGACTTGGTCTCAGCCCGAGGTCGAGGACTGGTTGATGGTGCATGCGACGGCCGTCAATGGGGGTACACCCATCGAAGTTGACGAAGATTTGTTTGAACAAGGGTTCGATAGGTCTGGTTATCCGCCCCATTGTAGTACCATGACTCACTGGCACTCGCACGTACTTGCAGTTTATCTTCGACGTTTCTCAAGAACCGCATTATCAGCTCGCTTGACGCGTCCTCGCATGAAAATCTTCGTGTAGCAGCGTGTCGCGTTGCTCAGAATGTCGTCTTTTCGAACCCTACGCTTGAGCTGCTTGCGGAACATTTGATACAGGTCGTGGCAGCCAAGCAGGCCCCCAGACCGTCCGCTCTAGATCCTAAAGCAGAAGTCGAGGCCATTATTGCCAAGTACGCTAATGGCCTCGATGTCAACTTGAACGATGGCAGCGGCGCAGTGTCACACCACAGGCACGTCGCGTTGTTGACTGGTTCAACGGGTGGGCTAGGCTCGTATTTGCTTGCATCCTTGTTGAGCCGCGAAGATGTGGCTGTCGTATATGCGTTCAACCGGCCTTCCAAGACGGCTACGATCCGACAGAGACAGCGCGCTGGATTTGAGGACCGTGGGCTCGATACAAACCTTCTGGATTCCGAAAAATTGGTCTACATCGAAGGGGATGCGACGCAAGCGAATCTTGCGCTCGACGATGGGACGTACGACAAGATCCGCAAGTCGGTCACGGTGATCATACACAATGCGTGGCGATTGGATTTCAATCTCGGGTTGTCATCTTTTGAGCCACATGTGAGGGGAACACGGCATTTAATCGACCTCGCGCGGATGTCTAACGGGTCGAGGTTGATGTTTACGTCGTCGATCTCGTCAGCGCAGGGGTGGGATAAGCGCAAGGGTCCGTTCGCAGAAGAAATACAATCTGATGCAGGGGTTGCTGTGGGACTTGGATACGGTGCAAGCAAATATGTCTCTGAGCGGGTGCGTGCTTCCATAACCGTTGGTCTTGATCCAACCTGTTATTCTTTCTTGGAATAGATCCTCGCGATGAGTGGGTTGCGTGCCACGTCGTTCAGGATCGGACAGATCAGTGGCGGCGCTCCAAGGGGTGCGTGGTCGACATCAGACTGGATTCCTATCATTGTCAAGTCAAGTGTGACGTTGGGGGCGCTTCCGGAAGGCCTCGGGGTAAGTCAATCACCGAACTGGGTTGTTTATTTTGGCCAACGTTTCATCAAGGCCGCCTCATGGCTTCCGCCACAAGCTGTATCAAATGCGATACTAGACATTGCATTTACAGAGGAGGAACCTCCTCTGGCTGTGAACTTGGTGCATCCGCGACCAATCGCATGGACATCTATTATGCAGTCTGTCAGCGAGGCTCTGCATCAGAAACACCTGACGCCATACCCTTTGCCATTGATTCCGTTCACAGAGTGGGTGGAAAGATTGGCAAAACACGCAGCTGGTATGGGGAGTGAGGAGGGCATTCGACGTCTGGTCAGTTGATATGCGTAATTCGAATGACATCTGGGACTGATTGTGCTCGTTTCCTCTTTAGCCTGCTGTCAAACTTGATGGGTTTGTACGCGCCTTGGCACAGGAAGATGCAGTGTTGCGTCGGGAGCAGTCGAATGCGACGGACGATGTTGAGTTTGCTGGGTCGCCGAGCTTTGCGACGGATATTGCGCAGCGGATGAGCGAGACGATGCGTGATTTGATGCCACTCTCCCCAGTTGACGCGGTTCGATGGGTGGATTATTGGGAATCGGTGGGTATGTTTGGACCTGGTGTCTAGAAAAGCTGGGTTGTGGTGTAAAGAGGCGTTGATCCAGATAGAGAATAATAATTAAGTACCTCAGAGGTGCATTTGGTTATGGTAGAACGGGTAGAGATGAAAGGAATGCAGGTCGCAGATATGCTTGCCTCGTATCCTTGGACTCATCGTGCAGAGAGTGCGTGATGCGGACACTTAGACGGATGATCGTTTGCTTTTAGATGCGGATCTCCGGTATCGATCGATCAGTGCTCAGCAATCGGTAATGTCATGGTCGTGAGTCTCCGAGGAGACACGGAGATAAGGATCATACCGGGGCAAGTCGTAGCGTCTGAAACGCGTCTCATGATCCTTTGAATTTCATTCAAGTGAGTACTTCAGTCCAATGGCGCTCCGTTCAAGTTGGTAACGACTCGGATGTTGACGTCACGGTACTTCCATAATGTCGACGATGGATGTATAGAGCTCTGTGGCCAAGTTACAACCACCTTTTCCGCACTTCAAGCTTCAAGTCTGAGATCTGACCGCCTATCGCGCCCAATACAGTTCTTGCCTCCCACATATAAGAGATCAGGGCCATTAACATTCAGTGCTATCCCGGGTTTCCCCGCACCCTGGAACTGTGACATGAGCACTTAAGCGGGATTGTAAGGCTATGAGTCACTCGAAACCGCCGGTTCTCCAAGAATAAGTATACTCTAATTAATTTTCATGAGTACATGTGCCCACGAACCCCATAAAGTTCAAATCGTGCGAAGAACGCCCGGTGCTCGCACCCCGGATATACTTGTTTAGTTCCTTTATGGATAATGTCAATGGCATCGAAGACGTCGATGATTGATGTGACACTGCGGCATGTACTAATGGGAAATGGTTTGAACCGATCACGTCATCGCTCAGGGCCTTACCGCCGGCATGATCGAAATTCCGCTCACACGTGTCCGAATCTGAAATAAGGCGGTGCCATGTGCCAACTCCGTGACACACTGCACTCCAAGTATGACCACATCGCTGGCATGCCGCATCCGTTTGGTATTGTCCTAGTACACACCAGGAATCATCCGATATCTCACCCTTTTCGCATAATCCTCCCATTCCTCTTGAAACTGCGCCTGCAAAAGCTCATCCTCGCGTTGACACCGCATATAACTCAAAACCCAGCCCAACACGTTCTGCATTGCCCATACTCCAATAATGGCCTTCCCAAATGGCGTCTCAAGCCAGCCACAAACGCGCGTAAACGAGCCAGGGCTGGCGATCATGAGCGACATCCCAGACGCGCTCAACATCCCAAACATGTACCCCGGATGTCGGACGATCGAATACGGTCCCGTCGTAATCAGCTTGTGATCTTTTCGAACGGCAAGTTGATGGGTAAAGTGACGGCCCATGGCGCGGAAACACCAGAGACGCCCAAGGCCACCGATGGTGGCAATGGCGGCGCCGCAAGCAAAACAAAGGTTGACGCTCGGCGTGGGTAGTTGGCCAGAGAGAATCACTTGAGAGAGTATCTGGGAGGAGAACTTGGAGGGGTATTTCATTGCAAGTAGGACGACCAACTCCGCGATACAAGGGGTGGATGCAGAGAACTAGGTGAGGATCGTAAAGTAAGTTAGTCAGTTCTTGCTATCCCAAAGCACGTACTATGACGGGAAATCATACCCTATGTAAAATCGGAAACAGGACTGGACATATGTATTCGTAGAAGTCGCCATAAACACGTTCAGATTGTTTGGGGGGGGGATTAGGGGACATGAAGGATGTGTTAAAGAGCCAGACGGAAGGAAGGAGAATAGGTAGCTTGAGTAACGCCATGCTTTTTTCCGCGGGTGAGGAATTGTGATCCTGAGGGTTACAGTGATAATATTCGGGGCGTACGGGCGCAGGTGCACCAGGGTATTTAATGTATGGACATTTCGTACACGTGGTACTTAACTTGTCAACGAAGGATTTAACTCAGTGACAAGCCACGAACACCAGAATACCGAAATTGGTGGTTTGAATCCGAGTAACAGGCTTTCTCGTGATGGGCTCGGCAAACTCAGTCGATCGATAAGGGACATGATGAATTTTCTCACTTATCGCGTTCAGCACGATACGATGGAGGCGAAAGGACGAATATGTAACTCGAGGTAGAGATCGATCTCGCGTAGTCGTTTTTCCGGCAGAAGCATGTCATTGATTCGGAAAAACATCTCAACATGAAGTGTGCGATTCGGTGAGGTTTTGGTAAATTCGAAGGGCATTGTCCGGATGCATCCCAAAGCCTCGGATCTTCATGTACGCCATCTGTCGATATACAGTCCTTGGCGAGTGACTAGTGGCTGTTCTCCTTGACTGCTTGCCACGATCATGGAGTCACCCTGTGAAATTTATTAAAGCCAACAAGAAAATAAATCGAATCAGAGACAAAATGAACAAAGATGTTACTTACAATAACCTCCCCAGGGTTTCTGAATCAGCCCTGGGGAAAAGCTGTCCGACAAAATCGGTCAACTGGGCACTGCGACTTCCTTACTCAGCTAATAGTAGGTAAGTAGTAGTAACAGTTGCGGTTTCCAACGGTATGCCATAACCGCCGGAATCTGAATTACAAATTTACAATGTATACTTACTAGGTATTCCTACAATAGCTCTGTGCTGTAATTACGTTCCCCTCCACTCGGGCTGATCATTTCACCACCTACTTAGTGTGAGATGGGGTCGAAACTCGACCAGTTAGTGCATATTCAACGAATCGTACTTGGATATATGACGGCGCGGAAAATAATGGAAAGATGCGCGTCATAATAAGCTCAAAGTTTGGAACATGACAGCATCACTTGAATCCAGTGTCACTGATAAGACGCAACTACATATATAAGTTGTGGATTTCGTTGCACGACAAAGACCAGGTGTTTGAAGGGGTCGTGGAAAGCCGCCGATATTGCAGCAGGCGGTGTTCCATTGACATGGTCTAAAACATAGTTCTGTCTTTCGAAATCGCATGCTTAGAAATGCCATATATCGCAAGTAGAATACTTAAGAAGCGTTTGTCCACAAAGCTTTGTTTGCGCACGCCGGCGGAAATGAAATGAAACATTGCAAAGGATTATATAAGGTTCTTCTGCCGCATTGGCAATTCCGAGTCAGGGTTCTTTCGAGGCTGCAAGGTAGTATATCACGTTAACACTTGACGACACTCTCGCACAACTTTCGTGGCACGTTTGAGAGTTGTGATTGGAGGATAGGTCAGCAAAAAAGGGAATTAAGGGTCCTTCGAACTTGGATCTGATCTAGGTCGTTTATATTTCTCTGCGCACGGTTTGTTGCCGATTTTTTGAACTATTGATTAGTACTAGCACCAGTGGTAAGTATACTTAAACATTCCTGATCGATTCCTGGCCACGATGGAATACGGAGTTTACGTATCGTTCGAGGTTGGGGCTCATCTAATACGCAGCGTTCCTTGATAAGCCATCCAACCGTTGTTATATGAGATGCTCGCAAACAGTCTTAAAGGGGGTCTGGAGGGATCGTAGGTGACGTACCATTAATAGATATAAGTATCTAGTTATTGTTGAAGCTTAACGTTTAACTCTGGAGGCAAAGTGTTATCCAACTACATGTACACAGACACGACGTCTATCAACTAACAGGCTCGTATTCACCATCATCGTGATCACACTGGATGCATCTGACCAAGGTACCACAACACCGCTTCCTTTACTTCATCCAACCATTCTCTTACCACCCCATGCACAAACACGTTGCCAAAAGATATCTATGCATACGCTTCGAACCATATTCATTGCAATGGCGGCCTCCACATGGGACACACAGCATCGGAGCTCACGGAGAGCTCTTTACTTCAAAAGTGTTCCTTGAAGCACATCGAAAGCTACAGGACTCGCCTCAAGAGACTGCCGTCTGCGTGAAGTCTGCGTGTAGAGGTAAAGCACCCCTGGACGTGTATGAAGATACATGGTGTAGTGTTTTCCGCCACAATCTTGGGGTTGTATCCATCTCATTAGCGGGAGGTGAAACGGAGTAACCTGCTCTGGCGGGATGTGGAATAGAAAAGAAAGGAGAAAGCGGTATTCGGTAGGGAATGTCAATTCCGCCTACATAGTTGATGGGTCCGAGGACATGAGAATGAGGTTGTATGACGGGTAGAGATACGCACATTACCAAGGGTAGAAGATGAATGAGCATTGACTAAAGGTATATCGGTAACTGTCAAGATATCATGATCGTCCCCATTCATGCCAGCGCCATTGGCAGTCTCGACACCACGATGCTGTATCGTCTGCAGAGCACGGCGAGCAAATTCTCGACCGGTCGCATGTAACAACTCGAAAAACAAGGGATGACTGATAAACGCCTGATCCTGCTTCTTGAGCAATCCGGCGCGATGCACGAACCGATCAAACGTGAGAATGGTGGTGCACCACCCAACAGTTCCTCTTCATGGTACTGGTGCGGTTCTGTTCCACTGTCAGGATCACCAGAAACCGCGGCCGGATGGTCAATGGATAAAAGCGTTGGTTGCTAGAATGAGAAAGCCTAAATAATACAACGTTGCGAAAGACGAACATCGTACCTAGAATGAGAAAAGCACAA